>CAUYQG010200476.1:0-12176 GCA_963574415.1 Tarsius wallacei | reverse complement strand
CGTCTGTAGTTCCAGTTACTCTGGAAGCAGAGGTGGAAGGATCACCTGAGCCCACGAGGTAGACGCTGTGGTGAGCCGTGATCACACTCCAGCTTGGGTGACAGAGTGAGACCCCACTGCTTCCATTTAGAAAGAATAAATAAAATCAACTCATCTCTCCTAATTTATTTTCTTCAAGTCTGTAACACATACCTAAATCAAAATTCTAATTTTCAGTAGTGAAAGTTTATTTTTTTCTAATATTTACTTTAAAGAGTAAAATCATAAAAAAGAACTAATGAACTCACAAAATGAATGGAAACTGTCAGGGAATTAAAATTTTTCAGTGTTAGAAAAATAGCCATACTACGTTAGAACAAAATGTAAGACTATTCTAAAAATTAATTTTTCATGACAGAATTTAATACTGCTTCTTTTAAGATAATATTATTTCTACTTGGACCAATGTCATAATCCTGTAAAAAACACTAAAAATTTGTTTATAATTTAAATTTAAGCACAACAGTTTACCTTAACATTTGACTTTTTTGAGAAATTCACCACTACTCCCCAGCCAAAGTCATCTCCTTCATTCTTTACCTAAAAATAAAGGAAGTAAACAATAATGTTTATATCTAAAAGGCAATATTAGCCTTCCACATCTTCATTACAGACTAAAAAGACTTTCTGAATTTTCCTGATAAAATATTTTTTGAAAGATCACTGCAAAATTTAAGAAACAAGATATTAATCATATAGAAAAAAATCAAATGCTAAATTTCATAGGTCCCTAGAACAGAACACACTAAGTCCCCTACATACAAACGAGTTCTGTTCCAAGAATGTGTTTGCACTTGTACATTCAATTTGTTCCCAAGTCCAACAAAGTCAGCCTGGGTACCTAACTAACACAACTGGCACACAGTACTGTGCTGTAATAGTTTTATAATACTTTTCACACAAATAATACATAAAAAACAAACCCAATAAAACATTTTAAATCTTACAGTACAGTGCCTTGGAAAGTACAGTAATACAGTACAGTACAACAGCTGGCATACAGGGGCCGGCATCAAGTGGTCAGGCAAGAAGAGTTACTGACTGGAAGAGGGAGAGGAAGTGGGAGATGGAAGGCAAGCTGCAATTTTCACTCATGCCTGAAGCTGATGGCACCAGTTCTGGTTCCTTGCTGGATTCAATTCTATCTACCCTCTTGAAAAAATGATTCAGTGATGTTTGGCTTTTTTTTCTCATCATAGATGATATAGTAGCACTGGATTGTATTTTGAATGGTTACCGCAGCTTTTTTGTATCATTCTGCGTTCTACTCCTATGCCTCAAAAACTAACAGTGCCTCCTCAAATCAAGAAATTCCCCTTGCCATTTCCTGCATCATGAATCTCTTTGGTTCTTCAGTTATTTCTTCTTCTCGCTGAGGGTCACTAAGTTGCTGAAGATCTCTTTGAACTCCTCGTCCACCTTTTCAAATCCACAAAAATCGTGAACTGCTGGCAAACATTCTTCCAAACCCCATTCACGGTAACAGTCGTAACCTAGCACCACACAAAGTCAAGTTTTTTATGGCCTTGTAGATGTTACAGTCCTTCCAAAATTGTTGCAAAGTTGTTTGTGATTCATCACTTGCTTTTGTTGCCTGATGAGAAGTGTGATGTGGCTGGGCACGGCGGCTCACACCTATAATCCCAGCACTTTGAGAGACCTAGGTGAGAGGATTGCCTGAGCCCGCAGGTTCGATACCAGCCTGGGCAACTTGGCGAGACCTCATCTCTACAATAAATAAGAAAAAAATTAGCAGGGCATAGCACATGCCTGTAGTTCCAGCTATTTGGAAGTCTAAGGTGGAAGGATCGCCTGAGCCCAGCAGGTCGAGGCTGCAGTGGCCGTGTGCATGCCACTGCACTTCAGCCTGGGTGGCAGAGTGAGACTCCAAGTCAAAAAAAGAAAAGTGTGATGTATTGAAAGTCGCTATAACTCTCTGGTCCATAGGGTGGATTAACAACTTAATACTCAGATGCACTACTTTGACACTGGGATGAAAGTTGCCCATGAATGAGGGGTGGTCTGGAGCATTGCTGACCACAAAAATAATGTGGAATGTGACATCTTTCTCCAAGTGTTATCTCTCTACCTCTGGGATAAAGTGGTGGGAAAATCAGTCCTGGAAAATGGCCAGTGTAACCCAAGCTTTGGGGTTACTCTTCCACACAATAGGAGGGTGCCCTTGGCTATGTTTTTAAGAGCTCTTGGGTTCCCTAAATGATAAACTAAGAAAAGTTTCAGATCCATATCATCGGAAACAGGAAGCATTGCCACCCAACGAGTTAGCCTATCCTTTGCTGCTTTATAGCCTGGCACCCACTTTTCCTTCTTACTGATGTAACTTTGGTCTGGCATCCTCTTCCAGAACAGTCCTGTCTTACCCACATGAAAAACCTGCTTTGGTAAATAAGCACCTTCATCAAAAATTTCTTGAAGTGTTTCTGGAAATTCCCTGGCAGCTACCATATCTGCATTCACTGCCTCGCTACTTACTTTTACATTGTGAAGGCTGGCTCTAGCCTTGAACTGATGAAACCAGTCATGGCTGACATTAAAAGATGTACCCTCTTTTCTTCAAGTCTTCATAAAGGCTTTTAGCTTTCTCTTGAATCAACATTAAGGTGAGCAGGACTCGCTGATGTTGACCTGCATTCACACATTGAGAAGTTTCTCCATTTCTTTCATCACTTTTTCACACTTCAATAATATTGTGAACATCAATGGCATAGCAGACTTCCCATATTCCATGATTTGTCCTTATTCTTCAGAATCGTGCCAGTGGTTGAATGATTCTTGTTGTAAGAATGAACGACATCTACCATAATTTCACCTTGCTCTACTCTCTTTTGTTTCCATCGTTATTGCTTGGTGCTTCTTAGCAGTACCAGCTACATCACCGCTGTTTGTACGCTTGTTTCCAGACATCCTGGCCTTGAAATAAAAATACTGTAGTACTGTACTCTATACAGTACTGTACAGTAAAGCACACAAAAGCACAGCCACTTGTAGAAGATGCAGGCACATGACAATACATGTCAGACAGGTGAACTAACTTATATGATTGGACATGTAAACATAAATTCACATCTTTGAAAGTTCACAACTTGAAAATTTGTATATAGGGGACTTACTGTAACAGAAATCCCTCAACTGGCAAACAAATACTAAAAAGTGACAGTGTTTGTTCCAAGAATATTTTAAGTCTTTAGATTAATCAGATATTTAATTAGATATATCTAATGAATTCATCCAGAACTTGAAATTGTCTTATTTTTAGATAACATTTTAATAACTGAAAAATATGTTAATTCTAAAACTAGCTATTTCAATTCATATACCTGAAAATAAAAATCAGGGGTGATTAAAAGGTCTTCAGATAAGTCCTTAAAGCAGTGCTATGTGAAATGTGTAAAATAATTAATATAGATCAACTATTACAGTAGGAAGCATTTTATAAAAAAAAATTAGAATCTTTATCCAAAATATTTTTAAATATTGACATATTCAAATATTTTATGAAGAAACAATAACATACCTTTACCAAACGGCCTGGTTGGAGAAATGGCAAGCAATATTTTGGCTTGTGAATATATTCTTCAATTTCTTTACCTAGTTTGGCAAGCTGCTGCCTAATCTTGTAATAGATGACGACGCTTTCTTCATTGGGAATTACTATTTTATTATACTGTTCTTCTGAGTTTTTAACCTCTGCAAATAAAACACATGTACATAATAAAAAAATTTACACATTACAAAAAATTATACCCAAGGCACATCTTTTCTCCTACTACAAATGCAGGGAACAAAGTCACTTTGCATATTCTACAACTCACTCAACATAAATCCTCCAAGTAAATCTGAATTGACAGCAGTTACATCTGGTCAGTTAATTCTCTCCCTAAGGGTTGCAAAGGAAGTAGGGGAGTACTTCTGGAAAGTCTGTACCTAAAATGTCCTACACAGCATGGTCCTGTAATACTTATTGTGATAATATAAATTTTCTATGCCTGCACTTTTCAGTACAGTAGCCAGTAGACATTAGCTATATGGTGACTTAAATTAAAATCAATTAAATAAAAAACTCAATTATTCAGTTATACTACCACCATTTCAAATGCTTAATAGCCACATATGACTAGTGGCTACTGTACTTGGATAATACAGACATAAAACATTTCCACCACTCCAGAAAATTCTACTGCACGTGCTGTTTTACATCTTCTAAGTTACATGCCAGTTTAACTCTCAGCAAAGAACCCTGTGTGTTAACCTCATCAGACTTTCAACACTACCTGGGACTAGGTCTCTGAAACTTAATTCAACTACATTTAAATCTCTCTGTTGAAATTTACAACACTAACTAGTTCCTTTCGGGAATTATCCTATTATTTAATCTAAGATGCCACTCCTGGGCCTAATCCTTGATTCTAGTGATCTCCTTTTCCCATTCCATTATGCCTCCATCCTACTGCTAATCAACTACTATACTGTGGTAAAATATACATAACGTAAAATTTACCATTAGTACATTCACAATGTATGTAACCATTACCGCTAACTAGTTCCTAAACATTTTCACCACCCCAAAAAAGGAAACTCCATACTCATTAAGCAAACACTCCTCATGCCTTCCTCCAACTTTCTCTATGCTGTCTCCATGGATTTGCCTATTCTATATAGTTCATATGTATAATATCATACAAATATGCAGACTTTTGTGTTTGGCTTCCTTCACTTGGCATGTTTTCAAGGTTCATTCATGATGCATTATCTATCAGTACTCTAACAGTACTCCACTCTATGGCTAAACAACAGTCCACTGTATAGATATACCATATTCATGTATACATTTATGAACTGACTGACATTTGGATTGCTTTTGGCAACTATGAACATTCACACACAAGTTCATGTTAGAACATCTGTTCAATTCTTTTGGATATATACCCAATAGTGGAAACACTGGTAATTCTACATTTAATTTGTTGAGGAACTGCCAAACTATATTCTACAGCAGCTGTCCCCAACCTTTTTGGCATCAGGGACTGGTTTCACGGAAGACAATTTTTCCAACGACTGGGATGGGGGGCTGTGTGGATGTGCAGTCAAACCTATTAATGTTTATCTGTATTTGCAGCCACTCCCCAGCACTAGCATCACCATCTCACATCATCTGGCATTAGCTTTTCATAAGAAGCACGCAACCTAGATTCCTGCATGCGCAGTGAGCTCCCTCTCCTGTGAGAATCTAATGCTGCTGCTGATCTGACAGCAGTTAGAGCTCTGCTCGCCAGTCATTCACCACCTGCTGTAGAGCTCAGTTCCTAAAGAGCCATGTAGCAGTCTGTGGCCAAGGGTTTGGGGACTCCTGTTCTACAGTGACCATATCATTTTGCTATTTTTCTTTTTTGTGCTTGTTGGGCATTTGTATATATCCTTTGGCGAAATGTCTATTCAGATCCTTTGCTCATTTCGAAACTGCATTGTTTGTCTTTTTACTGTTGAGTTATAAAAGTTCTTCATATATTCTAGATACTAGGCTGTTATCTGATAGATGAATTACAAATATTCTCTCCCACCCTGTAGGTTGTCTTTTACTTTCTTGATAGTGTCCTCTGATGCAGAAAAGTATTTCAGAGGAGAAAAACGCTCTTAAAGTTGTTTTTTTCTAGTTTTTGTGCCACATAACAAAATTTACACAGAATTCTGTGTCTAAATGTGTGGGGACATCAAGGAGTAGACACCATGCAGATGTCTTCTAACTTAATTCTGACACTATCTACATGGAGATAGTATCAGATCTCACAGGTTGAAGACTCAGTTCTCAAGATTGCCTGCCCCTCCTCTACACCAGTCACAAGTCTGGATCTCTGACCAACTGACTTCAAGTTGGGGTTATTATGACCCCCATTTCTGGATCTGAATAATTTGTGAGAGTGGCTCACAGAACTCCTGGGGACACTTCTATTTATGCTTCTTACAAATATTTTAAAGGATACAAATATTAGTCTATGAAGAGATATATGGGACGAGGTATGGAAGGGTTCTGAGCCCACGAGTTTTTGTCCCTAAGGAGTTGCAATACACTACCTTTCCTGGCACGTGGGTGAGTTTTTGTATATTTTCCTGTCTCTATGAGTTTAGCTATCCAGAAGCTCCCCAAATTCTGTACCCTTGGATCTTTTATGGAGGCTTTACTGGATAGACAGGATTAACAACTGTGTAAATATGTGATTGGGTATGATCTAATACTAACGAAGTGGGGAAACCCAAAAAAGCCTGTTTAGATTTTTTTGTTGTTGCTTGGTTCCTCTGTATATTTTTCTTCCAAATTTTGAGGCAGAACCTATTTTTAAATGGGAGTCTTGTGGCCTACAATTAGACTGGGTAGGTAAGAAAATTTTTTTATGGCCATCTCTAAGACAGAAAGGTAGGAGATGATTCCTGCCTTTGGGAGAAAAAGATGCAGTCATAAGAGGGCAGGAGAAGGTCAGAGAGAAATTCTGTTGTCAGAGACCTGCTTCTGAGGCCTAAAGTGTCCCAATATTAAAATCAAACACTGTAACCGGCTTATGGGAGTTATAAAGCAGGAACTATAGATGTGCTATATAGCATTCTAGAAAATTAGTAAATTTAGGTGCAGTCTGTTTTTTCTCCAAATTAAAACAAGTCAGCTTCTCTAATCTTTTCTCAAAAATGTTTTAAAGAAAGTTTTCATTTATGTCTTTCAAAAGTATCTCTTCAACCCCAATCAAACCGTTGAGGAACTTTAGTATAAGAAGTTGGTTTTACTACAGTGCAAGGGGAAGACCCCATGGGTACTGTCATATGAAAGCCCCAGAATTTTAGGAAACAGCATGTAAGATATGCTCATAAACTCTTAAAGCAGTTTGTAAATAATTTCCTCCTTTTGAGGGCAGGATGTAGTGGTTGCAAACACATATAGCATACAATACAAAGTATGCAATAGATAAACCTGTGTGTGACAAGGAAATGAACTACCACTCCCAGTACTGAGCAAATGTTACAACAGGTTAAAGTACAGGTTACTACTATAGGGTCATACTATAGGGTCAGTAGTTATAACTAGCATCTACATAGCACTTAACATAGGTTCTCATTTAATTACTATAATCTAGATGAACTGGATACTATCCTAATTTAACAAAACATACTAAGGGTCAGGTAGTCTTGATTCAAATCCTTGTCTAATTCCACAGCTCTTGCTACTATCCATGGCATAATGAAACTAAACAAAAAGATTAAAATTAAGTTTGCATTTTTCTTTTCGGTCAAGGAACTGTAAAATCCTAGGAGTTCTCTTATGGATCGCTGAAAAATCTACTATCAATTGAGCAAATCAAAATGAAAAACATTATCTAATGTATGTAAACCATTCAGGTTTGTCATAATGAATAAAGAATTGTACAAATTCTAGATTCCCAAAGACAACAGTCTGCATTTTAATTTTGGCACGCTTAAGGTGATAAAAATAACACAAGGTGTCTTGAAAAGGTTCTGGTAGTATAGAGTAACAAAAAGAAATATCCCTCCAACTAATGAATGAAAACAGTAATGGATTCCATTCAGGATGCATTCTGCATTTTTTTTTTTTTTGAGTTGGAGTCTCACTCCGTTGCCCAGACTGGAGTGCAGTGGCCGCTTCCAGTCACCGCAGCCTCGACCTGCTGGGCTCCGGCGATCCTTCAGCCTCAGCCTTCCGAGTAGCCGGAACTACAGGCGTGCGCTACCACGCCCGGATAATTTTTTTTGATTTATTGTAGAGATGAGGTTTCTCCTGCCCAGGCGGGTCTCGAACCGGCGGGCTTAGGCAATCCACTCACCTCAGCCTCCCAGGCGCGGGATTACAGGCGGAGCCACCAAACCCGGCTGCATTCTGCATTTTTAAAGCACACAGGGTCAGGCTCAGTGGCTCAGCCTGTAATTCCTGCACTTTGGGAAGCTGAGGTGAGTGGATTCTCTGAGCCAGTTTGACATCAGCCCGGGCAACATGGCGAGACCTCCTCTCTACAATAAATAATAAATTAGCCAGGCGCAATAGCGCATACCTATAGTTCCAACTTCTTGGAAGGCTGAGGCGGAAGGATTGCCGGAGCCCAGCAGGTTGATGCTGGCGTGGCTGTGAGTGTGCTGCTGCACTCCGCCTGGGCAATGGAGTGAGACTCCAACTCAAAAAAAAAAAAAAAGCACACAGGATTCCCATCATCTCTAACCATCTCCTCTCATACTACATGCTCTGTTTGGTCACAACAGTCAGTCCTACAAACAGTACCGGAGGTGCTTCAATTCCTTCATCATTTCTCTTTCATCACTTTAATTCTTACTTCTTCCAGGAAGAAGTCTGTTACACTTCTGATGCTTAGTTCTTCTGCTAATGAGTTTCACAAAGTTAGAAATACTGGGTATGTTCCCCTAACATTAGAGGTAAAGAGACGCAGGGATAATTCAACTGCAAGAAGATACAAGTGTAAAGAGGCAACATCAACATCAGTGAGCAAGGATCATGTTACCCACCAAGTCTTTTAAAAATATAAGAAATGAAACTGAAAAAACAAATAAAACACAAAAGCTTAGAACTGAGGAGACAGATAAAGAAAATGGAAATGTACACCTCAAAGAAAAAAGCTGAGGCAACATTAATATTGCGTTTATGTGGGAGGACTACAGCCAGGAATACACTTTTAATTTGCCTCGGGAAGTGCTCTGGACAACAAAGGAGAGACTTGAGTTTTTAAAGAAAAAAAAAACTAATTAGAAGGGGGAGATTATAAAAGTTGTCTGTCAGGAATTCTCACTCGTTAACAAATAACATTGGTTAACAGAAATAACCAATGGTTATTCACTATCCATTGGTTAGTGATGGGCTATATATTACTGCTACTTGGCTTCAGTTAGTCTAAAGCCCACACAGCAAATGGCTTCATTAGTTAGCTCAAGGGGTAGTGAGACTTGACAGCTGTTCCATTTTAAACACCTCCCCGGGCCTGTTAAGGCTCACATTTCTCACATAAAAGGTTTTCTTGTTTTTTGTTTTGTTTTTTTCTTTCTCAGATAAACAGTGGAATGCCTAATGTCATAGAGTAGGTAGCAGATAAAAGTCTTTACAAAATATTCAACTGTGCTTGTGAAAATTTAGTTAAAGGTGACTCTTAAAACTAGCTCTTTTGTCATTTTTTTATTTTATTAAGTTAGAAAAATTACTACATCACTTCTCATCACCTTATTAAAAAAGGATGACCCATGCTGTAATAAAAACAGCACTGCTCGGCAGCAGAAGTCCACGATTCTGATCTCCATTCTGCCATCCATCAAACATGTAAATGTTAGATTCTGATTTAACTTCTCTAGGCTCTCCTTTAAAAAAAATTGCAAAATGACACCAAAGCTTCTTCCAGCTCTATGGTTTGTAATGAAGAAGCTTTTCTTAACTAACACCTGAGAATAAGAAAAAGGAGATCGTTATGATCTTTTATCCAGGTAAGGGTTTAAAAGAGAATTTAACTTTTAACTCACTTGGATCTTCTAAGCCTTTTTCATTCCTCTAAAGCAGAAGTCCCCAAACTTTTTGGCATCAGGGATCTGTTTCATGAAAAACAATTTTTCCACGGGGGAGTAGGGAGAACATAAGGCATTAGATTCTGATAAGGCGTGTGCAACCTAGATCCCTATTGCAGTTCACAATAGGGTACCTGATCCTATGAGAATCTAATGCCGCAGCTCTGACAGGAGTCTGAGCTTCGTGCTCTACTCAGCTCTCCTCCTGCTGTGTGGCAGATTCCTAACGGGCCACGGGGACTGGGGACCCTGGCTCTAAGGCACATTATTATACTTCACTTAATTTTGGCTACATAAAAAAAAAAACA
This sequence comes from Tarsius wallacei, assembly GCA_963574415.1. Taxonomy (NCBI): domain Eukaryota; kingdom Metazoa; phylum Chordata; class Mammalia; order Primates; family Tarsiidae; genus Tarsius; species Tarsius wallacei. The sequence goes on along the minus strand of CAUYQG010200476.1, from coordinate 2,253 downwards.
AAAAAACAAGCGGCATTATCTTATACACTCGTGACAGAAATTTCAAATCTGTCTTTATCATTAAATAAATCAAGGTACATTTATAAAATGGAAATATTTAGTCATTAAAAATCATACTTTCAAAGGATACCTGAAATTAAAATTTAAAAAGCCAGAATCAATGAGCTGGTAAAAGCATTTAATACAAGGCCAGGCACAGGGTAAATATTAGCAAACTATACCAATTATAAGTATCATCATTACTGGTATAAGTACTATTATTACAAAAACTCTACACCCGATTTTGCCTTAAAAAAAAAAAAGTATGTGTATGAGGAAAAAAACCTACAAAGTGTTAACACTGCTTGGGTAGCTCTTTCTGTGTGAGATTACACATGATTTTAACTTTCCTTTGTATTTTTTGTTGCACTTTGTTTTTATAGTAACTATGCATTGTTTTTAAGAGTTATCCAAACCAGTAAATTAAAATCATTGCCTCTGTTTTAGCTTTTAATCACCTCCTAGCTTTTACAGGGTAGATGATCAGCCACTCTACCCTCTACAATAAGCAATGTACAATTCTCCTTGAAGATAGTTATCACAGAACAAGTTCTTTCTGGATTTAGTAAGCCTTATCTTTATTAGAAACTGAAAATTCTAAAAAAGCCAAACTCCACCCAAGTTAAAGCTATTTCCTTAATCATTCATAAGCTTATGCTATGGCACTCTTTTTATAAAGAGAAATAGGGAAAGGCCAAGACTAATATACACATGCTTCTTACAGGTTTAATATAACAGGCTTTTTGTTATATCGTTATTCAGGGACATAAGTTATCTAAATGATGTCTAAGAGAAGAAATTATACCAAATTTGAGCCAACTATAGAAAACAGTCTTGCCAGGGTTTTTTGGTTTTGTTTTTTTTTTTTTACCTTCACTTTGCAACGTTCTTGTCAGTCACAATGACCAGATTATAGATGCAGTCCTTTATGTAAGAATCGAGATTTGGAACACTTAAAACAATGACCAAGGCAGTCAATAATGTAGACGTTTTGCTATTTAGTCTCCTAGAGAAACTAAGCTCTGTTATGGTAATTTTATACTTACTTTCTACTACTCCTGGAATTGCTCTATAATGCTGAAACTGGTAGAAGGATTTTTCCAACATGTACTCAGGATTAATTTCTTCTACACGTAGTAAATTCAAAACCATGTTGTAGGTCAAATGGAAAGCACTATTTAGAGGATCAGCTGAGCCCTAAGAAAGAAAAACATGTCAATTTTGTATGTTTTTAAAATAAGTTTACACAAGTATTTTTAACCTGCTATAATGCTTAATAATTTAGTCTATGTTAAGACATACTATAGAAATGTATGAATTATTTCCTTTATTTGACCAATACAAAGTGATACAATAGTTACCTTTGGGGAAGTGAAGGGGAAAAAAAAATCACTACAACAGTAGTTAAAGTAGTGTTTGCCAAATATGTTTAGCTCTCTGCCTTCCAAGCACATGACTGGATTGTTTATTCTAGCCCCCTAGTTAGTGGGAACAATAAGTTGTAAAGGAAAGTGATGTGTCACTTTCTGGCCACGCATTTAATTGCTGGTGTAAACAGTAACTTTTTCCTTCCGATATAATGATTAAATAATGCTCAAGATGGTGGTTTCTCCAGAAGACTGGATCCCTAAACAATAATGATAGCAGAACCTCCCTATCAACCTGCAATTAACATGTAGGAGGTAAGAGAAATAAACCTTTAAGTTACTGAGATTTAGGTTTATTACTGCAGCATAACCTAGCCTATACTGACAGAGCACACTAAATTTATTTCAGAACGATATTCATGCATTTAAAATTCTGGATTCCATAATGTTCGCTTTTGGACTTCAGTTTAAGAGCGTCTGAGTACGCTGAGTGTTTGTGTATTTTGCTGTTATTTAAAAATATGTGGCATACATAGTGGGTGGGACTTCACTTCTAAATATTTCTGTATGTATCTTTTATAATAAAATAAGTTTTACTGCAGATTTTTTTTGTAGAATAATGTGACCTAAACTCACAAGGTTTATATCCAAATTACTTCCCTCACACCAAAATTTTTCTTCCAGCAATGTTACTTTAGAACTGTTTTTTTTTTTTTTTTTTTGAGTTGGAGTCTCACTCTGTCGCCCAGACTGGAGTGCAGTGGCAGCTCCCGGCCACCGCAGCCTCGACCTGCTGGGCTCCGGCGATCCTTCCGCCTCAGCCTTCCAAGTAGCTGGAACTACAGGC
>CAUYQG010200475.1:0-13329 GCA_963574415.1 Tarsius wallacei | reverse complement strand
ATGATTAAAGGTGATGGGGAACAATTAAGGACTTTAAGCAGGACGCTTATTGATGGGATTGTTGTTTTAGAATACTCACCATGTCCTCTACTTGGGGTGGGGGTGGGGGGGGCGGGGGGGATGTTAACAGGAGTGGAGAAGTTGTCAGGAAGGGGATTCATGGAGAGACAGTAGTCCTGAGTGTTAGAGTGAAGAAGGATTAGCCTGCAAGCAGAGAGATTGGCAGTTAGGGGGTTGGCAGATGGCTCTGCCACCACACTAGTGTATCTCCTATGCCCCCTTCTCATAGACTCGCTTGCCCCACGGACCAGGAGTAAAAACCCGGGTTGGGGAATGGGTCTGCCCCCCACCGGCAGTGAGTGTGTGACCCACATATATAGGCGGCTCTTGAGTGGTATGGAGGCCCCGTGGTAGCCAGTGTAAACACGCTCTCTTTGGGGGGACCCTTGCTCTCCTAAAAGGGGGGATAGCGTGAGACCACCCACAGCCTAGGGGACAAAGTGCCCCATCCCATGCTCTGCCTCCCTGGGTCTCATCATTTATAGAATTGTCTTTTTGAACCCACATAAGTTGGCTATCATTGGCTTTGAATTGCCATGGGGAGGGGGTGGAGCAGGGGAGGAGTGGGAAGAAAGGTCTGGGAAGTGAGGAGGAGCAGGTGCAGGGGACAGCTGCGAGTGAAAGGTGTGAAAACAGGCACGTGTCTTCCTTTGCGGTTAGCTGGGTAAACAACCTGAGTGCTGGGGTGATGGAGGGGGTGATGAGGACCGGAGGAGGAAGATGGGGAGGAGGGAACTTCCGGAGACATAGTGGGCACCTCCCCTGTGCCTGATCTCCCTGTGTCTCCTTCCCTTCCTCCTGCCTCTGAACTCCCCATGCTGTAGGGAATTGATGGCAGGAAGTAGCAGGGAGCTTGCCTCTGCCGCCTTTAGAGGGAAGCCCAGGCAGTGTTGCTTAGTAGGAAGTGTTGGCTCCAGAGGGATATAAATGTCGGCTCAAACAAACCTGAGTTTTAGCAAGACACAGCTGTAAAATAGGAGCAATATTACATACCTCGAGCTTGTTGTGTGGATTGAATCAGATGGGAGGCTACTACTAGTATTTCGATGATAATGAGGACAGGCAGGAACAGGAGGACAAAGCAAGAGGAAGCCAGCAGGCCTCATCAGCGCCCACCCGCCCCAGGCCTCCAATAGGCTTCTGGGTTTCAGTGCCCGCTGTTCAGAATAGGAAGAGATGGCTCCTTGTTCCTACCAGATCCAGTCCCAAAACTGAAGTCCTGTGAGTCCAGCCCCCGAGCCTGCAGGCGCCTATACCCTAGGCCACGGATACACAAAATGACTAACGGGGCATAGCCCTTCTATGTTTGTGAACCCTATGTGTCTTTCTGCATCTTCGTCACTGCTCTCTGAGGAATTAGTCTCTTTTACGTATGACAAACTGAAGTTGGAAAAGATTAGGTGATTTGTACAAAACTGAAAGCTGACAGTTTGAAAACTGGAATTTGGGCCAGGCGTGGTGGCTCGCGCCTGTAATCCCAGCACTTTGGGAGGCCAAGACAGGAGGATTTTTTGAGCCTAGGAGTTCAAGAACAGCCTGGGCAACATAGTGAGACCTCGTCTCTATAAAAACAAAAAATTAAAACAATAGCTGGGCATGGTGGCACTCACCTGTTGTCCCAGCTACTCAGGAGGCTGAGGTGGAAGGATTGCCTGAGCCCAGGAGGTAGAGGCTGTAGTGAGCCATGATCATGCTATTGCACTCCAGCCTGGGCGACAGAGTGAGACCCCAACTCAAAAAAAAAATAGGAAAATTGGGATTGGTCAGTAGACCATATATAGGAAAACTCTCCAAGGGAGTTGGGCTCCTCTCTGAGGGGACACACAGGTCCTCGGTTCCTCACCCTCCTGTCTCCTTGCCCTTGCAGTACAAGGAAATGGACAGCTACAATGACAGCACAGACGCCTCTGTGGTGGAAAATCACCTCTGCCTGACAGCGGAAGGGCCCTTGCTGACCTCCTTCAAGGCCGTGTTTGTGCCCGTGGCCTACAGCCTCATCTTCCTCCTGGGTGTGACGGGCAACATCCTGGTGCTGGTGATCCTGGAGCGTCACCGGCAGACACGCAGCTCCACCGAGACCTTCCTGTTCCACCTGGCGGTGGCCGACCTCTTACTCGTCTTCATCCTGCCCTTTGCTGTGGCCGAGGGCTCTGTGGGCTGGGTCCTGGGGACCGTCCTCTGCAAAACTGTCATTGCTCTGCACAAGGTCAACTTCTACTGCAGCAGCCTGCTCCTGGCCTGCATCGCTGTGGACCGCTACCTGGCCATTGTCCACGCCGTCCACGCCTACCGACACCGCCGCCTTCTTTCCATTCACATCACCTGCGCGACCATCTGGCTGGCGGGCCTCCTCTTCGCCTTGCCAGAGATTCTGTTCGCCAAGGTCAGCCAACCCCATTACAACAACTCCCTGCCACGCTGCACCTTCTCCCAAGAGAACCAAGCTGAAACCAACGCCTGGTTCACCTCCCGCTTCCTCTACCACGTTGGAGGATTCCTGCTGCCGATGCTAGTGATGGGCTGGTGCTACGTGGGGGTGGTACACAGGTTGCGCCAGGCCCAGCGGCGCCCTCAGCGGCAGAAGGCAGTCAGGGTGGCCATCCTGGTGACGAGCGTCTTCTTTCTCTGCTGGTCACCCTACCATATCGTCATCTTCCTGGACACCCTGGCGAGGCTGAAGGCCGTGGACAACAGTTGCGAGCTGAATGGCTCTCTCCCCGTGGCCATCACCATGTGTGAGTTCCTGGGCCTGGCCCACTGCTGCCTCAACCCCATGCTCTACACGTTTGCCGGCGTGAAGTTCCGCAGTGACCTGTCTCGGCTTCTCACCAAGCTGGGCTGTTCCGGCCCTGCCTCGCTGTGCCAGCTCTTCCCTAGTTGGCGCAAGAGCAGTCTCTCTGAGTCAGAGAATGCCACCTCCCTCACCACCTTCTAGTGCACCCCTTCATTTCTGCTTTCCTTGGGGCACACAGTGATGCTGGGAGCCCTTCCAACAGGAGCTGGGGGCCTAAGAGCTCACCTTGGCCAGCGTCCTTGGATTAACCAACTTTTCTTTCTAGGACATCCCCAGCAGCTCTTCTGCCAGCCCTGGGGCTAGGCTGGAGACCAGGATGCAGATATCCATTTGCATCTCCTTGGACTGAGAGAACTCCACACACCTTCTCTCATCCTAACCAGCGAAAGAAAGGTCAAGAAACAACATTTACTTATGCCCTTGCCAACAGGGAAAGTTAGTCCCCTCCCAGAAAGCACTCCATCGTTGTAAGGGCTGCTGGCCTCTACGGCTGCCCTTCTCTCCTTCTACCCCTGCCAAACAAAGTCAGGAGAAGTGAGCCTCAGGGGATGAGTGGAGGTTAAGGCTGAGGAAAGGCCTAGAGAGTGGTCTTGACACGTCTCAGTCCCTGAAAACATAAATGTTCTTCCAAGCTCCCGACCCTGTAGCCATCTTGGTCAAGTAGGAAGTTCACTCTGGTCGAATTCAGGTAGCTGCCCCTGGCTCTGACCAAACAGCAAAGGGTCAGCCCCACGTCACTGGGTCCTGGGATGTCTGCAGACTGAAGGATGACTCTAGGTGCCCTCAGAGGCCAAGGAGTGCCCTAAGGAAGAGTGAAGGTTAAGCAGCGAGAGAGGAGCCCAGGGAAGGAACGAAAAGACTCTCCCTCCCCAGCTCCAAAGAGGGATGAATATAAATCAAACCTAGCTGTCTTTTCTGCTTAGGGTCGAGATGGAGATGGGGTAGAGCGCTACCAGGGTGGCCCAGGGTTCAGGGGCTGGTGGGTTGTGGGCACTGAATGGGAAGGAGGCAGACTTGTCTCCTCCCTGCTCCCCTGCCACAAGCAAAAGGGCTAGTGGACACTAGAGCAGCTGAGGGGGCCGGCCACGGCAGAGGGAATGCTTTGCCAAGCAGACCAGAGACGCAGACCTCCTAAGGAGACAGACTGTAAGGGGCCTGTGGGAATCCCTTCGTCCACCCCCCGCCCCCACCCCTCCACGGCCATGGCATCACCTTAGGCAGGGCAGTGCAAAAAAACAGACCAGGGCAGGGAAGCCCCCAGGCCCCAGGAAGCTGAGCCCTGCCCCTGGGAGGATACCACTCAGATGGAACCAAAGGAAGCTGCTCCGTGCTCACTGGGGGTGGGGAAGTTCTGTCAGGCAGTGCTGGGCTCACCCTCCCTCCTCCCTCACCTCTGGCCTGGGGTGGGGAGTCTGGGACCCCTGTCCTTGCTAAGGGCACATGGGGGCTGCCAGTTCCACTCAAGCCCATTAGTCCAGTTCGCTGGGAGGCCCCCAAGGGGAAGTCACAGCTGTGGCCCAGGGGACTGTGTCTTCACGGTGGAACACCAAGGAAGCAGCCTTGGGGAGCATCCCCCCTTTTCCTCCCAACATCCAGTAACAAGCTGGACAGTGGAGGAGCCAGACAAAGAAGCGAAAAGGCAAGAGGTTGGATTTTGAATTTTCTTTTTAATAAAAAGGCACCTATAAAACAGGTCAATACAGTACAGGCAGCACAGAGACCCCCGGAACAAGCCTAAAAATTGTTTCAAAATAAAAACCAAGAAGATGTCTTCACATATTGTATTTATATATTTATATTTATATATATATATTTATATAATGGTACAAAATGGCTGGGGGTATGGCCATGGATGGAGGGAAGTAGGCTGGCCTGTGGCGGAGGTGGGAGAAGAGGAGGCGGGAGGGCACTGGGCCCATTGCGATCTGACCCCTCTCTCCTCAGGGCAGGAAACACTTAGAATCAGACAGTTTGGGGAGTTTTGGGACAGGGGTGAGGAGCTCGTGGGCGCAAGGCCCAGGCTGAGACAGGGCGGGCAAAGCGCCTGGCAGGATGGAGGGCAGGTGGCCCCCAAACACAGAGGCCCGGCCATGGCCCCTGGGAGGCGCTGGGGAGGTCAGGAGCCTGCAGCCAACCCCAGAGGAAGCGCTTGACCTGGCTGACGATGGACCAAGAGGACAGCACCAGGCTGGGAGAAGTGGGGGCGAGTTCCCTTTGTAATACAGCTGCCAGTGCGAGGCCAGGTCCTGCGGCCAGGAAGGCTGGGGACTGGGCCCTGGTAGAAGACACCCTGTCTAGAATGGCCCTTGGCCCTGGAGGCGGGGCGCCAAAGGCCTCAGCCAGGGAACTGCCCAGCCACCTCACAAGGCAGGAAAGGAAGCGAGAAAAGGAGAAGTTTGGTACTCCTGGGGCCAAGGGAGGACAAAACACCCAGTCGTATATGGCTTCAGCTCTGACCAGAGGTGGATGGGGCGCTCGCCTGGGGAAGAGCAGGGAGCTGAGGGGGAGGCAGTGGCTGTGCCTGGGTGGGCACAGACAGATCTGGTACATAGCCCTGAGCCCTGGGCAGAGGGACCTTGCCGGTGAGCGGGCAGGCAGGGGGGGCGGCAGGAGGCTGTTTTCCCTATCCCATCCTCAGGGAGTAGAGGCTGGAGGGGAGGCGGACTGACTCACAAACCCTGTTCCTTCCTTCTTTGGTAAGAAGTAGGTGGTAGCCTTTGGAAGAGTCAGGGCCCTGGCTGTTACCTGGCCAGGGCTACAATAGCCGCAGGCCCCAGTGGCACCATGCCACCCCCTCCATGTCTCCACATAAGGGGCCACACAGCCACCGCCGCTTCCTCCTTTCCCTAACCCCAGACAGGGAACAAAGGACTTCAAGTTCTGGCTAAGATGTAGCAGCAGGGGACACCCAGACATCCACAGTGGGAAGCCAGGGCCCCATGTCACCGGTGTGGGCAAACACGCCTGCACGTGCACACATGTTCTCCCTGAATCACTCAGCAGCAGACAGGCTGCCGCCCTGGGGGTCTCAGCCCTGCTGGGGCTCGCCAGGTGGAAGCCTAGGTGGTCTGACCTCAGTTTAGGTGTGGGGCATCTATGTCACTTTACCGTTTGGGGAGAGGACAGGAATGGTATCCCTTATGGACCCAGGGACACCGCAAGCAGTGAGGGTGGGTGTGTAGGGCTGTGTGTCCCTGGGTCCAGGGGAATGGAGGGGGCAATAATTTGAAGGGGGGTTTCTTTTATCCTTTTTTTTGTGTGACTTCTATCAAAACACAGAAATACAGCACACGCACAAACTGGCACAAAAGCGCAGCTCTATTTACAGCTGCGGCTGGCACCTGCCCACCTGGCCAGCCGCCTGCAGGGAGGGGTGGGAGAGGGGGTCAGCCACATCAGCAGGGAAAGGAAATTAGGCAGGAAAAGACAGAAGGAAAAGCAGTCGGCATAGAGAAACCAAGAGGAGGAAGGTGAAGCTGGAGCAATGAAGACAGGAGACAGGAGCAGAGGGCTGGGGGAGACCTTGCCTCTCCTCCCCCTCTCCCCCAGGGATCACACACGGGGCTCTAAAAGCATAGCTGAATGGGGAAGGGTGGAGGGGGTTGCAGAGAAAGAGGGAAAATAGAGGCTCCAGAGAAACTGGGAGGAAGAGGGGAGGGGGCAGTCCTGGCGGCCGACCGAAACGGAACAAACCCCAATCCAAAATCCCCCACCCCACTCTGCCACTTCCCCCTAAGCTGCCAGCACATCTGGTTTCCACAAATGCCACTCCCCACACAAGCCCCTCCCACCCCCTCCACCCCACCCCTCGACCCAGGCCATCCAAACACTTGGGGGGGAAGAACTTTTTTAAGGTTATTGTATTTGCAACAGTGCCCCGGCTCCAGCCCCAGCAGGAACTTCTAGAAGGGCAGGTTGGCCATGCTGCCCGGTGCCGGGAGGTAGCCCATCTGGCTGTCCAGAGTCACGCTGCGCTGCCGCAGGGGGTGGGACACCATGAGGTTCTGCTGGGGCGGGGGCCCCATCAGGGAGCCCTGTGGGGAGAGCATGTGGGGCGGCTGGCTGTAGACCTCGCCCCCCACTCCCCGCTGCTTCATCAGCATGAAATTCTGCTGGGTCATGAGGCCTTGTGGAGGGGACATGACCCCCTGGTGCAGGCCGTGAGGCACCATGCCCTGCTGTGGGGGCACACCTGTCCTGCCCAGCAAGGACATCTGTCCGGGGTGGCACATGGACATGTTGAGCCCCCGCTGGACGCCCTGCTGGCCCGGAAGGTTGGGGGGCCGTGAGGGGGTCTGCTCCGCCATCATGTTCTGCAGGTTCATGAGATGCAGATTGGGGGGCTGGGCCTTGGGGGGCTGGTTCTCGCTCTTGGGGAAGTACTGGAGGGTGCTGCTTGGCTTCTCAGAGGGGATGATCCTCGACAAGTCGAACTCAGGGATCCCCGTCGGGGTGGGCCGGATCACCTCGCTCAGCTCAGGGTCGTTCAGCACTGATGCCACCCCAGGGAGCACGCCCGGTGGGTATGCGTCACCCATGCGCCCAGCCATGCCTTTGCCCATCAGGTGCTGCTGGGAGGGCATGGGGCCCGGCGGCTGGCTAGGCAGGTCCTCTGGGGGCAGGGGCATGCCTGAAGGGTAGTGCTGCTGCAGGCCAGGCCCCCCGCCCCCTCCCCCAGTGGGGGCCATGGCACCATGGGGCTGCTGCAGCCGAGGTGGGAAGGGCATCATCTGGGAGGAGCTGGGCACAGGGCCGCAGGGGGCATTCAGGGAGTCTGGGCCCCCTGGGGCCATCATCATTGAGTTTTGAGGGGGCCCTCCTGTCCCCTGTGCATTGGGGTGCAGTGGAATGTTGGAGCCCAGAGGGGTGGGGGAGGGCAGCATGGCAGGCGGGGGCTCGTGGGACAGGGGCTGCTGGCCTGGCAGGTTCATGCCCATGGGGCTCTGGGCAGCAGCTGAGTTCAGGTGCATCTGGTTAGGCTGGCTGTTGCTGATGCCTGCGGGGAAAGGGGACAGGGGGTCAGGCTCTGTGTCTGCCCAGCTGGGGAGGCTGCAGAACTCAGCCCTTCCTCACTGCCCAGCCAGGTGGTGCCCGGGGTGAGAGCTTCCACCATTGGCTTTCTCTGGCTGGGAATAAAGGGACAGGAAGTGTCTAAGCTAGAAGCCGAGAGACTCAAGTGCTCTGGGCCGGATTTCAAGAAATGACTCTAGTGAGTGGGAACAGCATCCCAGGACCTCAAACACTCACCCTCACCCCCCACCCTCACGTCCCCTTCCCTCACACCCTCACACCCCCACCCCCACACCCAGGGACCTTTGAAGCACCGAAAACCAGCAAGACCCCAGGGGCGATTCCCGGTGGTGCTCACTCTCCCTGTTGCCAGTGCCCCCATCAACTCCTCTCCCTGGGCCCCTGCCTGTCTGCACACCTGGCCCGGAGCCCTGCGGTGGTGGTGGGGGGGGTAGCAGGGGCCGGTCGGGCAGCAGCTCGTCGTCTGAGGTGGCGATGGTCTTGATGGCATTGTGGTAGAGTGGGGTGGAGCTGGGCATGGCGTACTTGGACATCTGGGACATCATCAGTGACAGGGGGTTCTGGGAAGGCGTGGGGTCTGGGGAAGAAGTGAATGGCAGGCTGGGGTTCATGAGGCCGCTGGGAGGGTTGGCGGGAGGCGCCGAGGAGCTGCTCCGGGGGCCGCTAGGCGGGAGGGCACCTACAGGAATGGGGAGATAGAAAAACAGCAGAGGGTGACTGGGGAGAGGAAAATGAACTTGGCTGCTAATATAGGGGCTTAGGAAGCGGTCAGCTCCCCAAATCTCCACTCTGCTCCTCCAGACATGCCCATGCCCCACTGAACACAGGTGCCATTATCACCGCAGCCGACCAGTCTTTAAGCAATCTCTGCAGCCTCAGGGCCCCGGGCAGTGGGAAGATCCCAAGTCCCAAGTACAACCCCTCAAAATGTCTGGGAGATGAACATCATGTCCCCTGAGAAAGCCCAACACACCACCTACCCCACAAGCAGAGCCATCCACCTCTGAGCCCCAGAACATACACCTGGACTCACTTCCCGCCCCAGCCTGGGCACACCCACCTTGGAGGCTCCCACACCCTCGCCCAGTGCCCCCTGCCTGTCTGGTTGACTCACCCTGTTCCATGTTGCCCAGGGTGGTAGAAGAGTTCATGTTGAGAGGCGGCTGCTTGTTCTGGGAGACCCCAGGGCTGGGCATGGCCGTCTTGGGCGAGGCGACCCAGCCTGGAGAAGGCACCGCCATGGAGGGAGACTTGAGCCTGCTGGGTGAGCCAGTGGGCGAACGGACGCTGAGGGAGGAGCTGAGGACCTGGGGCGACTTGAGAGGGCCTGGTGGGTTGGCAGAAGGCAAGGGCACCATCTGGGAGGGCGTCTGGGGTGACTTGAGGTTGGCAGAAGGTGAAGTGACCAGTGGTGAGTGCACCTGGCTAAGGGTGGGTGATTTCAGGTGCCCCATGCCCGGTGAGCCCATCTGATTAATACTGATGGTGAGGTCCGAAGGCCGCCTGCCCAGTCCCCGGTTTGGGGCTGAATGCACGGTCCCAGGAGGATTGGATGCGGGGGGCAGAGGCATGTGGCTGAGCCGGGTGGTACCCACGTTGCCCATGGGCATTGCGCTCTGGTCAGGGCTGAACATGTCTTGGGTACTGCCCATGTCCTGGGACATGGCTTGGTAGGGTCCCTGGCCCCCAGAGAAGGCCTGCTGCCCCTGGTTGGGAAACTGTGACGGCATAAGCATCTTCTGCGGGCCACCCATCATGCTGCTGCTGTTCTGGGCCCGAACGCGGGCCAACTCTTCAGGACTGAGACCCTGGGGGCCCATCATGTCCCCGGGGCCCCGCATCTTCTGAGACATCAGCATCTGCTGCTGAGCAGTCATCTGCACATTCAGATTCATGTTCATGTTCATGTTCACATTCATGTTCATGTTGAGGTTGCTTGGCCCCATGGGTGGGTCCACCTCCCTCAGCCCAGACTGGCCCATGGGAGGGCTCAGGAGACCCCGGCCTCCACCAAACTCCATGCCCATGGGAGTGCCCGCCAGGCCCTCACCACCAGCCATCTGCCCGGGGAACATGGCGGGATCCATCTGCCGGTGCGCCTGCATCATCCGCTCCATCTCCATGCTCTGCCCCATGCCGCTGCCTGCCATGCCCAGGGGGCGCTGCATGCCCATCGACCGCTTCTCCAGCAGCTGGTGGCGCAGCAGCTCCTCACGGACCCGAGGGGTCATGAACCGCTCTGCCTCGCCCTGCCCACCGGGGTAGGGCACAGTGTTCTGAGCAAAACTACTCGGTCCCCCCATAGGGGGCAAGTCTTCGGTCCAGCCCATGCCCGGCCTCACAGGCCTCTGCATGGCATTCATGGGCACCTCCATGGGCATACTCTGCATGCCCCCAAACCCAGGCACCCGCTGTATCTGGTTGCCTGGGAAGCGGGGGCCAGGAAAGGGAGGCCCGCCCCGGAGCTGCATGGGATCTTGGACATCCAGGGGCCCCCGCAGCTGTGCCCCCATTCCAGGCGGCCACTGATCCCCAGGCTTGCTGTGGTAGGGAGGCGGGGGCCCCCGCACCATCATGCCCCCCATGCCCATCATGTCTTGCAGCGGGCGGCCCCCGTGCAGCCCGATCTGCTCCTCCTTCCGCCGTTTCTCCTCGTAGTACTCCTCCTGCAGCTTGCGCCAGGCCACCTGCTCGGGCGTGAGGCTGTCCTGGCCCAGCCTCTGCATCATCACGTTCATCTGCTGCCCCATGTCCCCGCCCGGGGGGTGCCCAGGCACTTCGTGCTCCAGCGGGGGACCCCCCAGGCTCTGCGTCTGGGAAATCATGGACTGCAAGGGCTCCTCATACTTCTTCAGCCCACCGGCAGGGGCCGCAGGGGGCGGCTGGGGGGCAGGAGGGGCTTGGGTGGGCGGGGCTCCCTCACCGGCTCCTCCAGGGGGCCCCTTGAGGAAAGGCTCAGTCTCCCCACTGCGGAGAAGCAGCCGCTCGATGTCTCGCAGTGTCTGCAGGGAACGCTCCCGATGCTCCAGCTGCTCTTTGGACAGGCCCTCAGAGCCCACCAGGCTGCGCTGCCCGTTGCCGCCGGGGGTGGCATCTCCCAGCAGGGCGGGGCCGGCGGCACCATTGGGGTCTCCTCCAGGAGGCAGAGGGTTGCTGGCGGTGGCAGCCGTCGGGGTGTTGGGGTGGGTGCCCCCAGTCCCACCACCTGTGCTGGCAGCTCCCACCGAGTTGGGGGCCAGGTCCTGATTGGTGTCCTCAGGGGGCCCCTCCGGGGGCAGAGCAGGTGGCGCGCTGCCAGGGGCTGGGGGTGGCGGTGGTGGGAGTGGAGGCGGCTGGGACTGCGGCGTGCCGGCTGACGGCGTGCTGAGGGGTAGCGGTTCTGGGGTGGGGGGCACTTTAGGGGCCTGAGGGAGGACAAAGGCAGAGCGTGAGACATGCAAGGGATGCCCCACCTAGTCCCACGGTTCACGGACGTGCCACACCTGGGCCTGTGAGCCGGGTATCGCACTCACCTGGTCAAGCTTGGCCCGGGGCACGTTCTGCTGGTGGTAGGCGAGGATGGAGTCCGCCCGGCCCTGCAGCACTGCCTCCGCAGCCCTGTACCGGAGGGTCAGGCCCAGACAGCTCAGAGAGGTGGGCTGGAGGGAACCCTGCTCTCGCTCACCCGACCCTGCCCGCTGCACATGCTCCCTTGGGACCCCAGGCTGAGGGGTCCTGGGTAGGCAGAGCAGATTTGGTCTCCCTAGAGGCACTTACGTGTTGGCCAGTTGGGTGGTGAAGACATACACGAACTGCGAGGGAGGCTTTCCGGGGACACCCCCACCCCCGCCCCCAGGGGCATCAGGCCGAAGGCCGGGCGGGGGGCCGTGCGGGGGGCCTGGTGCGCTGCTCTCGCTGAGGGGCAGTTGGGCAGTTTGGCCGGGACCCAGCTGTGGGGCCGCCATGGCTGGGTCTGCTACATTACAATCTGCAGGCAGAGATAGGAGAAGGGAAGGGGGTGAGCCCCCGGATGCAGGAAGGAGAACCCACTGGTGCCCCCACCCCAGCATGCTCATGGCCGTACAGCTCGTGCCCACGGGGTCATCTGTTGCCAGCTTCCATGTGTATTTGCCCTAGACCAGTCCTTGACCAGGTGACCATGTGGAAGGGAGAGGGAGGATGCGGCCCTTTCCAACAGGCATCCCGCCAGGTACGTAACGGGTGTGATTTCATCTAATCAACACACCTTTGGGAGAAATGTGTCCCACGCTCCACTTTACAGAGGAGGAAATAAGTACACAGTTACATAGCCTGTTAGTGCCAAGCCAGGATTTGAACCCAGGGCAGGGACTCCAAGGCCCTGCTCTGAGCTCTGCTCTTCCCCTAATGCTATCGTGTGTGTGTGTGTGTGTGTGTGTGTGTGTGTGTGCACGCGCGCGCCCATGCACCCACACACACTGTCTGGTGACCCAGGTGGGGAGAGGGCAAAGCAGTTTCACAAGCTGATGATTCAAATGATGGTTTTCACTCTGGCCCCACCACTAACTGACTTTGTGATTTTATGAGCAAGACACGTCACCCTTCAGGGCCTCAGTTTCTCCATCTATAAAATGGAAACACTAACACCCACATTGCACAAGAGGCAAGTCAAAGAAAAATATTTTTTAACATCAAGTTCAGGACTATGTCATGAAGTAAAAAGAACAATTTGAAAAACAGAGTCAGAAAAAGGCTGACATTTTGGGAACACTCCCAGGACAGAGCAGCCACCTTCAGCACCAGGAGTTTAGTTCCATGATCATAAACTTGACTCTAAGTCCTAGCTTAGAAAAGATCGGCAACTGGCCATCAATGGGTCTAGGTGAGTGGGTGGGCCCATTCCCATGAGAAGAAACTCAGGTGTAAGCACCTGGGCCTGCAGAGAGCAAGTAATAGCATTTTCAGTTAATGGCAGTTACCTGGAGTTGCCGCCCTCAAGCCCACAGGCCCCAGCATCAGGCTCTCCTTGGATAAAGCCTTGCTGACAGACACGCCCTACAATGGCCCTGCTCTAAGCCTCGCTGCTCCAATTCTACACAGAACATCAGAGCCAGGAGTTTGGGGGGGTGGGGATTTGAGAGCAGACAATGTGTGAGGGCTGCCCGGGGACTCCTGGATACAAGCTCTGGAGAGAAAGGCAGCATTAGTTCAATAAGGAACTTTCTAGTACAATGATAACAACTTTAAAAAAGTTAACAATATTCTAAGTATGTACATAAATGAATTCATTTACTTCTTTTTGGTTTGTTTGAGTTGGAGTCTCACTCTGTCACCCAGGCTGGAGTGCAGTGGCATGCTCATGGCCACCACAGCCTCGACCTGCTGAGCTCAGGCCATCTTTCCACCTCAGCCTTCCAAGTAGCTGGAACCACATGTGTGACAGTGGGCAGTTTGGCCGGGATCCAGCTGTGGGACCGCCATGGCAG
>CAUYQG010200474.1:0-10781 GCA_963574415.1 Tarsius wallacei | reverse complement strand
CCCAAAGGCGCGGGATTACAGGCTGAGCCACCGAGCCCGGCTGGGATTGTGCTTTTTATTTGGTTCTCTGCCTGCCTGTTGTTGGTGTATAAGAATGCAATTGTCTTTAGCACATTTATTTTACCCCAGACTTTGCCAAAGTCCTTTATAGTGCAAGGAGGTTTCTGACTGATTCTCTTGGATTTTCGAAATATAAGATCACATCGTCAGCAAAGAGGGATATCTTAACTTTCTCTTTTCCTATTTGGGTACCCCTGATTTCCTTCTCTGGTCTAATTGCTCTAGCTAGAACTTCCAACAAAATGTTGAACAAGAGGGGTGAGAGTCTTTCCCACTTTTTAATAGGATAGTTTATTTTTATCCTTCAGTTCATTTGAGTTCCTGGTAGATCTTGGATGTTAGGCCTTGGTCAGATACAGATACATAATTAGCCAATATATTTTGCCATTCTGCGGGTTGGCTTCCACTCTCTTGGTGGGCATTTTTTTTTTTGACTGTGCAAAGTTTTTCAGTTTGATGAGGTTCCACTTGTCTATCTTAGCTTTTCTGGCATGTGCTTTTTGGAGATTTGGTCAAGAACTTGTTGCCACCTCTGATGTACTTAAGTGTTTTCCTACATTTTCTTCTAGGATTCTTATAGTTTAAGGATTTATGCTTAGGTCTTTCATCCATTTGGAGTTGATTTTTGTATATAGTAATAGGTAGGAATTCAGTTTCATTCTTTTGCATGTGTTCAGTGGCGAGAATAAAGAAAATGTTTTACATATACATAATGGAGTATAATGCAGCCATAAAGAAAAACAAAATTATGGACTTCTCAGCAAATCTGATGGAGCTGGAGACCATCATACTTAGTGATCTATTACAGAAACAAATAACTGAATACAAATGTTCTCACTCTTAATCACATTAGCACAAGGCAGGGATTTGCAGTCACTGGGCACTACCAAGGGAGAGAGGGAAGGAAGGAAGCACTTAAAACACAAAGGGTACCTCCCAAACCAGGGGAAGTGAAGGCCAGTTGGAGTCCCAAATTTCACCTGCTGCATCCTGCTTGTGTAGTTAATCCTTACTTGTACCCCACATCTTTATAATAAAATAAAATAGCTGATATTTTATCTGAAACAAAAATGTTAAAGAAAAAATAGAGTGTGTATATGAACCTATATTTAAGTATTCAGCGAGCCCAGATCAGTTAAAGAGAGGATCATTAAATCAAGGACACCTGTCATGCCAAGTGAATCAGAGAGGAAGAGGCTGACATCATCATACTTGGAGAACAGAACCCAATTAGTCACCAAACTACATGGGTTAACCCTCATACTCAAATCTAAGTCAGTAATCAAGTTTGAGTTGGTCTTGAGCAAAAAATATGGCGATAGAGGAACTAGCGCTTTTTTGACATCGGAAGGCAGCTAAATTTAAATTGCAAGATTAAAATTCATAAATCTTAAATCACTGGTATGATTATATTTATAGCTTGTCTACTATTGCAAAATATTTGCCAAAGTACCCACAGCAAGACCATCAGTGAATCCTGTGGACTATGCAAAGTTGGATTTATTAGGCTTTCTGAGTGAGGGAGAACACCCACCTTAAGAGAGGAAGAATTAGGAAAGAGTCAAGAAGCATTTGTAGGGCTGCAGCTAGTCATAGGGTTGTCTCAGTCCAGATGGTGGTAAATGAGGTCTAAGCAGGGATTGGTCAGAATTTGTAAGCTAGGTGAGTTCCTGAAACTGCCCATAGTCTTGTATCTGGAAACCATGAGCCCGCCAGTTTGTGATTGTATCTAGAAAAATGTATGTGTGAATGAGCCGGTGCTAAAATAATTCCAGATTAGGTAGTTTGTATGGCAGAACATGGTCTTTACAGTTTATGAGTTTTGCAAATAATAGTAGAATTTTGTGGTTTGTCTTTTATTTCTAATACTCGGAATAGTGCCTTCCCTTTTCAATTTACACTTCATCTGAAAGAGCTCTGAGAGAGCCCTTCAGCTAGATCTTTCATTCTTATTAACAAGTTGTCATTCACCAAAATGTCAAATTAAACCATTATGTGACAGTTTGCCTAGTGACAGTTTTGTCTTGTTTTTCCTGTAGGCTTAATTCCAAGCACTTAAAAAAAAATCTGGCTCAAAATATACTGTAGTATAATTTTGAAATAAATGCTTCTAAAATGTAACTTCCCTCAATGTTTTAAGATTTTCACATGATGGCCAGTTTCTTAAATATATGCTACTTAAACCAAAGTACTCATTAATAGATAAGACAACTGAAATTTCTAGATAATTTGGGAGAAAAAACATCTATTGCTTTATATTTTTATTAGACATGTATTTAGTATTGTATAAAATTGCCATTTTTTGGAAAATCTTTCACACTAGACTTAAAAATATTTTGTACTTGGGTCACAGCTTTGGACTTGTCCCATAAATCTCTGAGGATGCAAATTCATTCTCATTTGCTGTTAATTGTACTTAAGAGAAAAAACTTGATAAGTACTGCTGTGACAGAATCATATTATTAAGTAGAGAAAATTTATTTATATAAACTCTATAAGATTTAATATCCTCTAATGTTTGAAATATTCAGGCTTCATCATTTTCACAAATCTAGCGAATATTTTGGTAGAAATTATTAAAAAGAGGGAATCTTGCATAAAGTCATAACTAAACATTTTTGTATGTTGGAATAAATAATTCCAAACTTAAAAGTCCTAGTCTTGATATTTCATTAGTTCAGCCAAATAATATTGATATTTTTAGTCCTTATCCCACCAGTTTAATTTGCTCAGTAGTCATATCTGTGAAATGTCAGCAGGGAATTTTGATTATATTAAAATAAACCAATTATTATTTGTGTTAATCACCATATTTCTATCTGACCAGAGAAAAATGACAAAGTGATATTTTTAAATTTTGTTAATGTGTTATGGGAGGGTGCCTATGATATTCATATTTAATATTTGCTTTTAAGAAATGTAAGTCGTAAATATTTATAATATTATGATAGATTTGATAGCTAATTTGTTTCATTTTTTTCATTGCAGCTGTCATATAAGTCTATTTGTTACTGTTATTTTAACTACAAATTTTAAGCTTTGACAATATATGGCAAATTAGAAGCCATTATATAAACAATTTAATGAGCTCTCCTGCAAGATTTGACAAAGTCAGTGGGATATTTCTTTTGTCATTGTTGTCATTGTTTATCTTTCTCTTCTTGACAATAAACTAATCAACAACAGTGGCTATACAAGGCATCTCTAAGTTAGAAAAGGAAATATTGAACACTAGGATAAGCTATGGGATGTATAGTCTGTTAAATTACCAAAGCTTTAATTTAGTAGTCTGTGACAACAGAACTCAAAGCTTCATACAGTTTATTAATGTTTTGAATAATTTTAGGTTGACTATTTCCAGGCCGATCCTGAAATTCTGAGGATATCGAACCATCTTTACAACCAAGACATTTTCCTGTTGCTTCAAGATAGATTTTATACCTGGTAACAAGGGGGAATCATGGAATCTCTCTCTCTCTCTCTCTCCCCAAGACCTCTGTGTGTGTGTGTGTGTGTGTGTGTGTGTGTGTGTGTGAGTGTCTTTCAGTTTCAGTTTGAATAATACAGCAAAAGTAAGCCTAAACCTCCCCTTTATGGAACAGCTTGAGTTACCAGCTTGAGTTGCTGGGAAATATAATCAGTATGGATATTTGTGCATCATTGTTTACCATGTATTTGCCCTTCATCTGAATGATGAAACACATCTGGGCTATAATGTTTTGAAGGAAAATGAAAAAGATCTGCTTACCCCCACTTAAAATACATTCTATCCATCTCTACCCAGAGCATTTGAAAAAATGGGGAAACTAAGCCATCTGGGAAAGTCTGTGAAAATAATAGTTTCCTTTTTGAATGGGTGAGTGATTGAAGGGACTTCTAATCTAAGAGTAAAGAAAAGACTGACTCTCATGCAGAAATAATGTCTACAGTAAGATGAGTGAGTTTCTTTTTGAAGAGTAGCAGGAAGAATGACTATGAGATTTTGATGCATAAGTCTTAAAATGGAGATGTTTCCCATTCTGGAATTTATTTTCAGGCTCTGGCCTAGAGCCTCTGATATTAGTATTGTATTGTATTGTATTGTAAAACCTTCCCAGATGATACTAATCTCTAGCAGTGTTGAAAAACACTAAACGGGAAAAACAGGTTTTAGGTTTGCCTGGAGAGTAGGAGATAAAAACAGAGAAAAAAGGAGATGGGGGCAGGATGATCTAGAAATATATAAAGCATTAATATCAGAAGTCATATGGTCCTAGCACTTGGTTATTGTTTCCTCAGGACTTTAAGTGACATAGGGTACCCAGATGTTTTGTCCCTGAGATTTTTAGACCCAGATGAGATCTTGAAAGATAAATAAGCTTCAAGAGATTGTATAACATTATGACATAGATCCTTATAAGTCACATAATGCCTATTTCCTTTGTTTAAATAAACTATTACAATATAATTCAGGGTGTGCTTTCAAGTGGAGAGTAGAGTATGGTATTTCCCACGTTTCTGGGAGACAGCTCCAGTTACAAGATATAGGAACACCACCCTGACAAGGGCCTGAACTCGGTAACCTGTAAGCATTGATGATATGAATGACACTCACTGGGTCAAAATGTAGCAGACAGTAACAGAGGTTCTTCTTTAAATATAATATGTGTAACTAAACACAATATTTTAAGCTCAGTTTGGCCATTGCAGGGAATAGAGACTTAACCTTCCTTGATTTGGATATTATAGTTCTTAATGTTGACAGCTTTTAAAGCTGACAGCTTTTGATGATGCCAAAGATTTCAGTAGCACTTTTGGATGCTTTATTAGATTCTTCAGTCACTTGGAGCCTGTAATGACTACTCTTCAGGGAGTGTTTCTGGAAACCGTGTCTAGGTTGCCCCTGTTTCAGAATCAGAGAGCTTCCTACAGGTCCAAGATTCTTGGGCCCAGATGTGCTGAATCAAAATTTCTGAGAGTAGAGTCCAAGAATCTGCAAGAACAATACATTTCCTAGGTTTTTATCAAGTACCTTAAGATTGAGAACAGGTCCTATGCTCTCTGGGAGAATGAGGAAGTCTGGGAGAATGAGAGTCTATTACCACTTATAAATATTAGATTTGAAATGAATTGGACTTTCACGAGAACACCAAGAATATTAGTCAAAGATAAACTTGACACTAGGTAGTGGTAGAGAATGTTTAAATTTCAAATTCTAAACTTTTTATGATTTAACTACTTATATTTTAAATCAGTATTTCTTAAGCTTTAGTATGATCAGATCATAATCAACTTGCAGAATCCCAGGCTCTACTGTCAGAGATTGTAAATTTATAGACAGAGTTTGAGACCCAGGAATTGTCTTTTTAACAAGTGTTTATGGAGTTTAGTGAGGAAATGAACCACAGGTTGGAGTCTCCTCTTGATTCTGTTCTTTTGTTGCTTCTAGGATAATCTTTCTTTTAGGTTTTCTCTTCCTAACTGAATTTTCAGCTTCTTTGTTTCTATGGGTCCTTCTCCTCAACAAATTTAAAACATGTATATCCTAAGATGATGATGATGATGATGATGATGATGGTGATGATGATTTTGAGTCGGAGTCTCACTCTGTTGCCCATTCTGGAGTGCGGTGGCATGTTCACAACCACTGCAGCCTCGAACTACTCGGCACAGGCGATCCTACTGCCTAAGCCTTTCAAGTAGCTGGGACTACAGGTGCGTGCCACCATGCCCAGCTAGCTATTTTTTTTAAAAAATTTATTGTAGAGACGAGGTCTCACCAAGTTGCTCAGGCTGATCTCAAACTCCTGGACTCAGGCATTCCTATCGTTTCCACCTCCCAAAGTGCTGGGATTACAGGCATGAGTCACTACACCCAGCCTAAGATTATTTTCTTACAAATTTGTATTCATTGCCTGGAGCTGCCATAGCAAATTACCAACAAACTGGATGGCTTAAAACAACCAAAATGCACTACCTTTCAATTTTGGAGGCTATAGACCTGAAAGCTAGATTTCATCAGGCCATGCTCCCTCTGAAGCCTCTAGAGAAAGAATCTCTTTTATGTATTACGGCTTCTGCTAGCTCCAGGCATCCTTTGGCTTGCAGCATTATAAATCTAATTTATGCCTAGGTCTTCACATGACAGTCTTCCGTCTGTGTCATTGTGTTTCTGTGTCTTCAAATGGCATTCTCCTCCCTGTGTTTACAGTTTCTTCTTCTAAGGACACCAGTTATATTTGATTAGGTCCCACTCTTATCCAGTATGACCTCATCTTAACTTGCTTACACCTGGAAATCCTATTTCCAAATAAGGTCACATTCACAATTATGAGCAATTAGGACATCAACATATCTGTTTAGGAAACACAATTCAGTCCATAACAAAACTGTACTGCAATCCAACTACTTATCTCTTGCCTTTCTTCTTCAGCTAAGATTCTGAAACAAATAGTTTATACTCATTGTTTATACTCACTTTTTACCACTGCAATCTGGCTTTGTATCCTACTACCAATAAGACTTTCTTGCTAGAGTAACCACTGAAGTCTTAATTGACAAATCTAAAGAGCACTTGTTATTTCTTATTTGATATATGTACTACACTCCAGAGTATTGTGTGTTCTTTTCTTGAAGCTCTTTCTATTTGAACTGACCTAAGTCACCCAGGTTAAGTACAACTTTTAGTTTCATTTTTATCAGACTCTGCAATTACTTTGCAGAGTGCTTTCTTATTTATGTATTTATTGAGTTGGAGTCTCACTCTTGTTGCCTAGGCTGGAATGCAGTGGCACGCTCACGGCCACCACAGCCTTGACCTGCTGGGCTCAGGTGATCCTTCCGCCTCAGCCTTCCAAGTAGTTGGAACTACAGATGTACAACACCATGTCCACTAGTTTTTTGTGATTTATTGTAGAGATGAGGTCTCACCAAATTGCCCAGGCTGGTCTCGAACCCCCTGGCTTGGGCAATCCTCTTGTCTCCCAAAGTGCTGGAATTATAGGCTGAGCCACTGCGCCCAGCCTGCAGAGTGTTTTTAAGTGGAGAGTAGACTGTAGTATTTCCCCAGATTTCTTGGCAACAGCTTCAACTAGAAGATAGAGGAACATCACCCTGACAGAGTCCTGAACTCTGTACCTTATAAGCATCAATGATATGAATTATACTCACTGGTCCAAAATGTACACATATTTTTCTTAAAATATAACATACAAAACCAAACACAGTATTTCAGGCTCAATTTGGCTTGATTGTTTGGTCAATTACTATAGCCATGAAAAAATTTGTAGTGAAAAACAAATCTGCAAAATTCTGCCAAACATGCAGATAATTTTAATAGAAATTAAGAAACTAGTGCAAAACCTATGCCATTAACTGGGGGAATTTACTGTTCTTTGTCTTTTAAAAGTTTCTACCAAACTTTGAATGTAAGGTTTACTGAAAACAGACACAAGAAGAAGCAGAAATCGATTATTTTGCGTAAGTTCTGCATCATATTATATTGCCTATACTAAAGCATTTAAAATTAAATTCTATAATAAATACCACTGTAATGTAACTCTCATCTTGTTTTCTTTTCACATCTAGAAAGCTTATTGCTAAGTAATGATATTACAACTATTACAAACCTTGTTAGTTTAGAGGATTAAAGCAAGATATATTTATTATCTCACAGTTTTTGTGGGTCAGGAATAAACGTATGGTTTAGCTGGGCCTTCTGCTTGGGGTATCACAAGGCTGAGATCAAGATGATCATCAGAACTGTGGTCTTACCTGAGGCCTAACTAGTAAAGGGCTTACTTGCAAGTTCACACAGATTGTTGGCAGAATTCAATTATTTGTTGTATGGCTGAGCTCTTCAGTTATTTTCTGGCTTCATATTGGGTAGAGGCCCCTCAGCTCTTAAAGACCATTTGTAATTCGTTGCTGGAGGGGCTCCCCAAGATGACTACTCACTTCCTCAAAGCCAGTAAGAGAGAGAAAGCACAGAGAATGGGTGTGATAGTCTTACGTAATTATCTAGTCATATTTACACAATCAGGTTTAGTCTATCTATTGTTCAGAAGCAAGTCACAGATCACTCCATACTCAAGGAGTGGGCTTCACACACAGATGTGAATATATGGATGTGGGTGTCATGGGGGCCACCTTAAGTGCCTTTTGTGTACCACAGTAAGTCTTCTCACTGTAAATATTCTGCTTAGGCAGTTTCATCTTCATATGTGACTTCAACTGCTAGTTGTGTACTATTGCTTCCAAAATCTATAGTCCAATCTATGTATCCTAAGATTTTAATCCAAATAGTCAACTCTTAAATATTTTGATGTTAATGTAATCATTTGTATATGAACACCAGTCGCAGCACCGTTCCTTTCTCTTCAGATTGCTCCCTCTCTTTTTCCCATTGTTAGTAATGACACCTACGTTTGTGCACGTGAACCACAACCTGAGATTGTGATTTAACTACACACAATTAATTAAGGTGTAGTTAAGCCTTAATTACACATTAATGTAATTCTGAGGTGAAACTCAAACATCATCATTTTAAAAATAACTTTCCACATGATTCTAATTTGCAGCTATGATTGATAACTAATTTATTAATGTTTTGCTGTTTTGTCTGCTTCATAACATATCTCATCAACTGAAGTTATTATGTTTCTGTATTACCTTATTCATTTTCTGTCTCTCTTTTAGAATGTAAGCTCCATGAAAGCTTGTTCACCACTATATTACTGTCTTGGTCAGCTAGGGCTGCTATAACAAATACCATATACTAAATTAATTAAACAACAAATATTTATTTATCATAGTTCTGGAGGTTAGGAATTCCAAGATCAAGGTGCCAGTCAATTTGGTTTCTGGTGAGGGCCCTCTGGTTTGTAGATAGCTACCTCATGGCTGTATCTTACACGGCAGAGAGAAAATTCATCTATCTTGAGTCTCTTCTAATAAGGATGCTAATCCAATTGTGAGAGTTGTACCCTCATGACTTAATTGCCTCCTAGAATTTCTTCTCCAAATACTGTTATATTGGAGATTGGGGCTTTAACATATGAATTTTGGAGAGACACAAGCAATCACTAATATACAAAACATTTGGCATATAATTTATTCAATTACTTGTTGAATGATTGTCTGATAAATATTACTTATTATATGTTTGCATTATGTTAAGTGCTCTATACAAATGCTACTCAACTTATGATAGGGTTACACTCATGCTGATAAGCCCATTGTAAGTGGAAAATACTGCAAAGTAAACATGCATTTAGTGGGGCACGCTGGCATGCTTCTGTAGTCCCAGCTACTCAGAGTCCGAGGAGGAAGGACCACTTGAGCATGAGAGTTTGAGGCTGTAGTGTGTGATGATCATGCATGTGAATAACCACTGCACTCTAGCCTGGGCAACACAGGGAAACCCCATCTGTACAAAAAAGGAAACAAAATGCATTTAACATGCATAATCTACCAAACATAATAGCTTAGTCTAGCTTACCATAAACATGCTCAGAACCCTAACAGTAGCCTACAGTTAGGCACAATCGTCTGACACAAAGCCTATTTTATAATAAAATTGGAATATGTCACGTAATCTGTTGAATACTGTACTGAGAGTGAAAAACAGAATGGTTGTATGGGCAATCAAAGTATGGTTTCCACTGAATGAATAACCCATCATAAAGTCCAAAAATCCTGAGTTGAACCATCCCAAATGTGGGACCACTTTATATATTATTTCATTAATCCTCACAAAACTCTTATGAGTCTATTTTCAATTCAGTAACTATTTTTTTAATTAAGCATGGTAAAACAATTTATCCAAGATTAAATATGAGGGGGGACTCCCCTCAAAAAACCTATAATTTATTTATAAAAAAATTGCGTATTTATCTTACATGTTTAAACTTCAGTCACCTTAAAAGTACTCTCTGTTTGATGCAATATGCCTATTAGTGCTTCTGCTGTTTTTTGTTTCACTTTTTCAACATTGGCAAAACTTTTCCCTTTTAGGACATTTTTCATTCAGGGACATAAAAAGAAGTTGCTTGAAGCAAGAGGGGGGTGAATAGGGAGGATGGGGCATGGGGGTCATGCTATTTTTGGTCATGAACTGCTGAACACTCAGAGAGCATGGTATGGACAGACGCACTAGTAAATCACTCGTCATGAAGTGGACAAATGCGTTGAAATGGTCTTTAAAAAAAAATCACCAAAGTCAAACGCAGCCTCTCACAACAATGCTAGCTGGTACACTAATGCCAATGGGTTCCTAGAACATTTACTTAGTGAAGGAAGTCTATACTACACGGGGCCTGCCCTCCAAAAGTTAATTCTGGGTTTCTTGAGGGAGGGTCCTCCCTCATTGAAGGTAGTTAAGGTCTGCCTAACTTCAAAGCTCATGGTTCTGATCACTATGCTATATGTATGCTTTTCAGCTATATGAATTTATTGCTTAAATTGTTTATTTTTATTTTTTAAATTTTATTTTATTTTAAAGGGGTACAAGTGGTCATCATACAGGTAAAGTTTGGGCCTACCTTTTGTTCCCGCTTTGCCTGGTTTGAGATCAGGTTCCCTTATTAATGTTATGTGCCCCCGCCCCCAGCAGTTTCTGGCTCCTGCCAATCCCTTTCTTATCGCATAGTGATCAGAACCATGAGCTTTGAAGTTAGGCAGACCTTAACTACCTTCAATGAGGGAGGACCCTCCCTCAAGAAACCCAGAATTAACTTTTGGAG
>CAUYQG010200472.1:0-17883 GCA_963574415.1 Tarsius wallacei | reverse complement strand
GCTAGCCAGGAAAATGCTTTACTTTTAGTTTCCTTTAGTTTCATCATTAATTTTTGTTAGTTTTAGCTTTAAAGTTTTTGTTTGTTTGTTTGTTTGTTTGTTTTGAGTTGGAGTCTCACTCTGTCGCCCAGACTGGAGTGCGGTGGCCACTCCCAGCCACTGCAGCCTCAACCTACTGGGCTCCGGCGATCCTTCTGCATCAGCCTTCCAAGTAACTAGAACTACAGGCGCGTGCTACCACACCGGGCTAATTTTTTGATTTATTGTAGAGATGAGGTCTCGCCAAGTTGCCCAGGCAGGTCTCGGACCCGCGGGCTCAGGCAATCCACTCACCTCAACCTCCCAAAGCACGGGATTACAGGCTGAGCCACCGAGCCCGGCAGCTTTAAAGTTTTAACAAAAAAGTTTAAACAATTTAAACTTTAAATAGTTTGCTGATACAGTATAAAGTATTCCTACATTCATTTTTTTCTCCTATATAAAAAATAAATTTTAAATAATAGATTCCCCTTAATAGTATACTACCTATGTTGTTATAAATAGGTACTATAAACTATCACTCATTTTGTATTCATAATGGTATGCTACAAATAAAGGAATAAAAATATGAGTGAGGTTACGTATTCCATATAATCTGTATATATATTCTGTATATAACAGAAACAAATAGGAACGTCTAGCGTTGCTCTGAGAAATTTTTAAAAAACACTCAATAGTTATTAGCCAGCTTCAATGAATCTTAGCCTGATTCTTTTTTTCTTGTACCCCTTTGAAGTCAGTGAGAAATCTCCCCTTTTGGAAAGACTCAGATGATAAGATCATGTGAATGATCTTGTTCAATAAAATCACTATATTTTTACCAGCTCTGGAAATAGGAAACTAGATCTAATGAAAAGCAAAATATATATTTGTACATTAGAGAATTTTTCTAAATGTCTGGCCAGATAATTTAGACAAAAGCAATAGTATTTTATGTCCTTTTCCTGCTAAATAACCAGGATTAACTGCAGTGCTCCAGTTCTTAGCCTAACATCAGTCTTCACTAGAATTATGCTTGGACTGTTCCCAGTGACAACTCTCTAGCATGGTTTGGTGCTTTGGTAACTATATTAAATGTAAGTGCAAACTGTGAAAATAACAAGAACCCTTATATAAACTCAAGGTTTTAATACTGTATTTTGGAATATGTAATCGTGTTTGAGAGGATGAGTAGCATCCACTCTAATATGAACAAGAATTTAAATAAATCAAAACTATGGCTCTTAACCAGTAAACCTCATGGCTATGGCTGACTTTATTCCTTAGAGACCCTCCTTTTTACAGGTGAAAAGGTTTACATCAGATTTCCTCTCATTATAACCTCTCAAATGTTGTCCAGACCAGCAACCCACTCTCTTTAAACAAATACCAGCCAACCAGGAAACCATGAGGTTTTATTGTGCTATAAAATAGACCAGACATTTCCAAACCTTCATAGGAATGAACCTGACTAAATTTTTACTAAAAATAGTTTCAAAATAAACTGTGGGCTCCAAGTTTCTCTAACAATCAAAATTCCTTCATCCTTCATCAATCTCATGCCCAAGCTCTTTATTCTTCCAGTGCTACATTGCAGGCAGTTTCTCTGGATGCATATTCATAATAAAGACTCCACTTCTATTAGCTTACTAGGACATCAGAATGGAGAAAAATGTTAACTTTATTTCCTGAATACATTCATATTTGTTAAAAAATTCTGTTTCAGCCCAGGCACAGTGGCTCAAGCCTGTAATCCCAGCACTTTGGGAGGCCAAGGCGAGAGGATTGCCTGAGCCCACGGGTTCGAGACCAGCCTGGGCAACTTGGTGAGACCTTGTCTCTACTCTATATCAAAAAATTAGCCAGGCAAGGTAGCCCACACCTATAGTTCCAGTACTTGGAAGGCTGAGGCGAAAGGATTGCCTGAGCCCAGCAGATCGACGCAGGGATGGTTGTGAGCGTGCCACTGAGACTCCAACTCAAAAAAAAAAAAAAAAAATTCTGTTTCAAATTTTTTTATATACTACTTAAATTCCCAACTGCTTCTTATATCATGGACATAGAAAGCCTGAATTTTGTGATGAATTAAGCAGGATATTCACCTTGAAAAAAAATATTCCATTTCATTTCATTCAGCAGATATTTATTAATTTAATCCCTGTTCTAAGTACCCTCAAAGAGTGTGTATTAGCCGGGCTTGGTGGCTCAGCCTGTAATCCCCCGCCTGGGGAGGCTGAGGTGAGTGGATTGCCTGAGCCCGCGGGTTCGAGACCTGCCTGGGCAACTTGGCGAGACCTCATCTCTACAATAAATCAAAAATTAGCCAGGCATGGTAGCGCGCACCTGTAGTTCCAACTACTTGGAAGATTGAGGCGGAAGATTCGCCTGAGCCCAGCAGATCGAGGCTGTAGTGGCCAGGAGCAGCCCCTGCACTCCAATCTGGGCAATAGTGAGACTCCAACTCAAAAAAAAAAAAAAGAGTGTGTATTGCATGCATGTGTGCGTGTTGCATGTGTATGTACATGTGTTGGGATGGTCAGTGGAAAACAAGGCATATACAAATAACTATAATGCAAAATGGACTATCCTAAAAGATAGCCAGATCTCAATAGGGATCAGGACAGGTGACATGAACTAGATGAGATTTAAAATCTGTCTTAAAGGATGGGTAGGATTTAGAGATAAGAGAGAATGGTGCTGCAAGAAAGAAAAAAGGCATAAAAGTAAAGAAAGTGTTAATGGAACCTTTGTTTTATTAGAACATAAAGCTGAAGAATGATTTAAAAAATTAAAATATTATGAAGCATAATATGAAGTATATCCCAGGTCCTCTAAACCTCACAACAATCTGCAGATAGTAATAATAATCCTCATTTTAAAAATTGGGCAGTTGAGGTACAGACAGATTAAGTGGTTTGTCAAAGGTTATACATCTAGTAATTGATGGAGCCTGGATTTGAATTCAGGCCATGTGACTCCAAAGCTTCTATGTGTTTTCCATTATGTCAGTAAGTATTAAAGTTTGGTACACAAGAATCATCCAGATAAACTTTTCCCAGAATATAAAAATGCAAATTGCTAAACCCTAACCCCAGAGATTCTGATTCCATAAACCTAAGATGGAACTGAGGAATCTGCATTTCTGTGAAGCACCTCAAGTAACCCTGATGCAGGAGGTCTAGGAACCACATTATCCTGAGGTAGACCAGCAGAATTTTGAGTAAGACATAGAATGGGCTTGAACATACTTAATGATGAGTGTTACGGACTGAATTGTGTCCCTTCAACATTTATATTGGTCCACTATCTGGAGGAGAGAGGGCCAGCTTGAAGCCCAAACTTCACCTGCATGCAACCTACTTATGTAGTAATATCTTCACTTGTACCCCACAAGTCTAAAAAAAAATAAATTTTAAGAAACTAAAAAAAAGTGTTTATATAGTGAATCCAAAATTCCTAGTGTGACTGTATTTGGAAATAGGGCTTTTAAAGAGATAATTAAGGTTAAATGAGACCATAAGGGTAGAGCCTTATACCAATATGACTGATGTCCTTATAAAAAGTGAGAGACGCGAGAGATGGAAAAAGGCCATATGAGGAGGACACAACAAGAAGGGGGCTATCGGAAAGCTAAGGAGAGAGACTTCAAGAGAAATCAACCCTACCAGCACCTTGATCTTGGACTTCCAGCCTCCAGAACTGTGAGAAAATAAAGTTTGGTTGTTTAAGCTGCCAGTCTATGGTATTTTGTCATGGAAGCCCTAGTAAACTAACTGAGCTAAATTAACTTCCTACTTCTCTTAGGCTATATACATCTGTCATATATCAGGAGCTGTCCCAAAGAAGATCCCTAATTAGCATCTCTATCATAAAAGTTCATATCTAGTTGGCATTTTATAATTTACAAAGCCTTTTCACTTGCTCTGTGGCACTTGAACTTTGCAACAGCCTATGAGGTGCCCAAAACTTAAGGCAGTAGGACTTGCTCAGGTTTCTTATAAGTTGTAAAGTCGAGTTGAGACCTCCTGACCCCAAATCTTAAGCTTTTTTTTCCTACATCACACACATACACATCATGAAGAATGATTACCATATAAAAGATCCATCTGGGGAAATCCTTTACCCTATTTTCTAGTTAGGTAAAATATGGTTTCAGGAATTAAAGAGATGTGCCCAAATATTAATGGCAACAATAAGATCAGAATACAGTCACAAGATCCTAATGTCCAGTTCTCAAACAATTGACTAGGCAGTAACAAAATGCTCCCATTTATATGGGTTAATATTATGCTTTCAGTCCTTCAAGGAACATACTTTTGAGTGTTTTTTTCATAGTGGAAATAGTTTTGTTTAAATGCCAAGTGATATACATTTGTAGACTGCCAGACTATACAACGGACTACAGCTTAAGTAATAATAAAAACTGTAAATAGAAAAATAAAGTTCAGCCAGGCTCAGTGGCTCAGCCTGTAATCCCAGCACTTTGGGAAGCCAAGGTGAGTCAATTGCCTGAGCCCGCGAGTTCGAAACCAGCCCAGACAACTTGGTGAGCCCTCACCTCTACAATAAATAAAAAAATTAGCAGGGCGTGGTATCAGGCCTGTAGTTACAGCTACTTGGAAGGCTAAGACAGAAGGATCACAGGAGCCCAGCAGGTCGAAGCTGGGATGGCCATGAGTGTGCCACTGCACCCCAGCCTGGACGCAGAGTGAAACTCCAACTCAAAAAAAAAAAAAGAAAGAAAGAAAAAGAAAAAGTGAAAGAGCAGTTAAAGATAGAGGAAGTGACTACTTTCATTTTCTTTTCCCTTGCAAGCACTTCCTTTTTATTTAGGTTGCAAAAATAAAGAATTTTTGAATTGGTATTTGTAGAAAACAATTCACAGAACACAATCAACATTGTATAAGACATTTCTGGAGATTCAGTACAGGAAGATAGTTTTGTTAGCTTATGTCCTCCGAGAAACAGATGTCAAAACGGAATTAGTGCCGGATATGGTGGCTCAAACCTGCAATTCCAACACTTTGGGAGGCCAAGGCGAGAGGATTGCCTGAGCCCACGGGTTTCAGACCAGCCTGGGCAACTTGGCAAGGCCTCGTCTCTACAATAAATAAAATTAGTCGGGCGTCTGTAGTTCCAGCTACTTGGAAGGCTGAGGCGGAAGGATCACCTTAGCCCAGCAGGTCGATGCTGGAGTGGCCATGAGTGTGCCACTGCACTCCAGCCCGGGTGACAGAGTGAGACTCCAACTCAAAAAAATAAAAATAAAAATAAGCAGAATTAGCCACACAAGAGATATAGTGAGGAAACTGTGGAGGATAAGTGAAAGATATCCAGAGAAAGTGGGGAGAGCCTTCAGACTCTGATGCAAGTCTGACTCTAGGGAAAGAGGGGAAAGGAGAAAAGATTAGGTAGAAAGAACCTCAGACTACAGCACAGTTCTAAGAAAGTTTCAACCAAGCCAATGTGGAGTCCTTGAGCCAAAGTCACCTGTTAATGGAGTTCTTCTCACAAGAACTGGCCTACAATAGTACCCCTATCACTGACTAGAAGCCCAAAGGAAGTGTTGCCTCAATGCAGAAACAGGGTGAATTCAGAGGAGTAAGGTTCCAACAGTCAATTATGCTCCCCACAACAGAAGATTTGAATGACACATTTTCTTTGTTGCCATGATCCACCCCCTGCTCTGGACAGATCTGCTTCTCTATGTAGATTTAGGAAACAGATCCTCCTTGGTTCCTATGGGCTTCTCCTCTGGTGGGAAAACACAGAAGAAGGACTTCCAGAGTCCTCATTGCTGCAGTTGGTCTTGGGACTGTAACTCTCTCCCTCCTCTATTACTGATTCTAATACTTCTCAACTCTCAGCTATCACTTTGGCAAGTATTGGTAACTTACCTTGTGGTGAGGCCCAAACCTTAATTCTTGACAGGTCCAAACCTTCAGCAGTCATACTCTTTTTAAGTCAGAGTTGTTTCACTTGTCCATTCACAGTTACAGTGAGCCAAGGAAGTACCAGGAGACTTACAAGTAGACCACCTGAGTTTCATACATCTTCCTATCCCTATTGTGTAAAAGCAGCACTATCTTTGCATCATGATCATGGTTGATTACCCCTGCCAAGATGTGACCTTCTTCTTGCCTACTGGTCTCTAGACACAAGAAGTCCAAAGTGCCCTGGAGTATACACAACTTATAGTTTAATGAGACACTCACTCTGAACCCTGGCAGGAGTGCACTTCATCTCTGGGGACCCCAGCCCTGTAGAGCCCAGAGTTGCAGA
Organism: Tarsius wallacei; assembly: GCA_963574415.1. Classification (NCBI taxonomy): domain Eukaryota; kingdom Metazoa; phylum Chordata; class Mammalia; order Primates; family Tarsiidae; genus Tarsius; species Tarsius wallacei. The sequence goes on along the minus strand of CAUYQG010200472.1, from coordinate 11,583 downwards.
TGTAGGAAGCACAAAATCTTTCAGTGGGAGTTATTGAGAGTGTTGGCACGTGGTTGCTATTATGTTATTCCTACTGGGGATATGTTACCATATAGAATTTTCTAATTTAGCCCAGATCCCCATGTCACCCATGGCAGTTGCAAAAGCACCCCTTCCCCAGTTCATGCATATGGCTAAGACAGGGTTAGGGGGAAAGGGTTCCCATACAACCAGCTAAAAGAGAAGGACAAATCCTGAGGTTTTGTCTGCAAAGGATGATACTGCCTCTTTTCAGAGTGTTGTTTCTAAACTGTTGTTTCAGCTGTGCCTGTGTTCCAGTTTTCTATGAAGCTGGCTGCTTCTAAATGATGTTGTATATTATATAGCTAATGCTTTCACGGTCATGAGCCCAATTCTGTGTCTCCTTTACTGTGAAACGGGTCATCTGTTCAGATGTTATATTGTGTGGGTTGCCCATAGATCAGGCATTCTGTAAGCCCCTGGATTGATGTGCTGTCTGGGGCACTGCAATCAGGAAGAACAAGTCTGTACCCAGAATAGGTATCTACCCCTGTGAAAACAAACCACTAGTCCTTGTAGTTGACTTACCACCAAGTGGCCAGTTGGTCTCATTAAGAAATAATGATACATCAGCATTGATCTCCGTTGTGGACAGGTTGAACGTTCAGAAGTAGTAGAATCTGGATCAGCTTTGGTGATGGGATGCCCATGCTACTAGGCTAATGCATAGCCTGTCTCTGCCACCATGGCTGCTTTTTCATGTGCCCCTCATGACAGTTTCAGGGTAGCCAACAACAGAGGCTGGTTTATATCAACTGGTCTAGTTATTATAGCTACTTGGTTGTTCACTACCTCCTTCCATGGTGAATGCTTTCTTTGGGCCATAATATGTCATACAAAACTCTTCATGTTCATATACATGCCTCTATCCCAGAACTTATTTTCTGAAATCTTCCAATTCTTTTTTTTTCCAGGCCCCTGACCAGACAGCCAGGTCATTGGACATTCCCCAAGTCTGTATATACTAGGCCACTTCTCATTCCACAAAAAGTCAATGACTAGGTGCACTGTTTACAGCTCCACCCATTGGAAGGTTTTCCATCTCCACTGTCTTTCAAGGCTATCCTTGAATGTGGTTGTAATGCAGCCATGGTCCATTTTCAGCTTGTACCCACACATAAAACAGACCCACCCAAAAATCAAGCTTAAGCTTTTCTTCTCCTTCATTTGGTCATACAGGGCACCCCATATGGCCATAGGAGCAAGCTAGGGAAGGGTGCTGTTGCGCCTGTCATGAATGACATGCCTCTCTGCACTGCTTATACACACAGTTTTCTGTGTCCCCTGTTCGAGCGAAATACAGTCTATTGTAATATGCATCATCTTTGTATTATAGTAGACTGCTGCTGGGCCTATATGACTTTGTGATTTGACATATCCAACAGAACCCAACTTGTACTATGCAGTTCTAGACTCAAGATAACTTTGCACCCCATGGTAAAGCATTCTGTCTCTATCAATCCCAATAACTCACCAAGAGCTTTTTCTCAAAAGACTTATAATTCTATACTACATATGGCATAGCCTTCTCCCAGAATCCCAGGGGGCTACATTGTTATTCTTCCAATGAGACTTGCCATAAGCCACTGCATCTTTTCCCACCCGATACCTCCAGCACCTCTGCTGGACTATGTGGCCCAAATGGCAGGACTGTTTGAACTGCAACCTGGACCCCCTTACTGGCATCTTTCCATATCACTCAGAATATAGAGCAGTATTCGAAGGTTTGGAATGTGTTGCTTTCAGAACCCAAAGAGGCCTACCTGACATTTTGTCCTCTTCTTTGTAGTAGCAAATGCATGATGCAACAAGTTTTGGGGTGTTTTGTTGTTTTTTTTTAACTTTGGAGGGTATACCTTGTCATGCTTCTGACCACTGGATTCCTAAAAACTTCACTGAAGTTTCAAATCCTTAAATCTTTACAGGAATTATTGCCAACCTCTGGAACCTCATGCCTTACCACAAGGCCTTCAGCATACTGGCCCCTTCTTGCTGGTTCTGATCAATCAGAATGATGTCATTAATGTAAGATATCAGTGGGCTGTCCAGGCAGTCCGGGTCTCTTTGAAGTATATTATGAAGAAAGTTAATATAGCTCTAAGGCAAAAGTGTAAATGAATATTATTATCTAACCCAGAAGGATGTGAACTGTTTCTGATCCTCTCTTCTAACTGGAATAGAAAAGAATGCATTCACCATATCAATTGCTATGCTCTGTGTGCCTGAGGTCTCACTAATCTATTCTGTCCATTACATAATGTCCAGCAAAGCAGCTATAATTGAGGCTACTAATTGCTTGACTTTGACTCCTGAAAATCAGAATAGGTACCCGGTCTTCTACATTTTTGTATGTAGAGTTCTTAGGACAATACCTGGAAGATATTCTATAAGTATTTTATAAATGAATTAATAAATTGAGTATGAAATTCAAGAAGATGCCTGATAACTTAGGTTGACTCAGATGACCTGACCCTAGTTCATAAGGTTTTTATGAGGATTAAATAGGTTACTAAATGGAAAGTGTTTACAATGGTGTCTGACCATAAAAATCCCTCAGTAAATCTTATCAGTTTTATTTTTCCAGGTCACAAAGAATCATCAAGTATAATAGAGAGATGTGACATTAGGCTAACTCCTTGACAGAGTTTTAAATGAAATGTAAGTAATGTCTGTTGCCCTTTAAAGTGAAAGAGCCTGGCACATTTTTCCTGAGAGGGTAAGATTTCCAAGGAAAACTCAAAAGAAAACTGATTGTAATGCTGGAAATAAATAATTACTTATAGAAACAGACATTAAAGCTAATGGAGAAAAAAAGGTGGTTACCATGTGGCAATCCATCACTAGCATTGCTATATTTAAAATAATTTCATGATTATTACTTAAATGCTTAACACACACTTTTCACTAATAATAAAGTAAAACATATCTTGAAATAAAATGAATGAATGCAGTTATACCCACTAGCCATCTCACAAAAATTATGTTTTCCATTACCTAAAATGACTGTTTCTATATAAAAATAAGTAAATAAAAAGTACATGCACACTTTTCATCTCTGACATAGGTCAGCATGAGTCAGTATGGGAAAATGAAAAGGAATAACAGGAGCCACACACTCCTGCTCTTCATTAGGAAAAAATGTAATTCTTCTTATACTGAGATTTGAGAGGACTCAGCGCTACTATCCTCTGGCATTAGTTTTGTGGTCAAATTTTAAATGATCTTGATAACTCTCAGAAAACCGCCAAGTCTCGTAAAACTTTTCCAACAATCATCAACAATGAGAACTGAGAAATAATTCCAGGGTCTCTAAGAAGGAATCCACACTTGTCACTTTTAAGAAAGCTAGGAAGAGGGTTGCTGGACAAGGTCTAAACATGGCTTCTTTCATCTACAAAAAAGTGATGAGTCCCAGTGCCCACTCTGTAATTAATATGTCATCTCACAACTAAGTTTAGATGACCTCAAAACTTAGGAAATTGCTTTGTTGCTTTATTGTCAGTATCTCTGTCTTTACAGTGTCTTCCACAACAGAATCACCAGACTGAATCATTCTACCAGTGATTCAGTTGCTTATTAGTATTTTGACATCCACATGGTTTGAGACAATGGCTAGACCAGGGATAACTCCCAAGTGTAGCCAGTGGAAACTCTCTTTTGCTGAGGGACTCTAGTCTACTGGGCTGTGGGCCAGGGCTTGGGTTTCTTTCGTAACATTCCAGCACTGCTGTGGTCTTTTCTATAACCCTTGCAAGTCAAGTCACCCGAGAGGCCAAGAGTTAAACTGGCTGTACAGTCTGAACTGGGAAGTTTGAACCAATAGCCTGGATCTGTTTCATGAATAAACAGAGGAGTTCAGGCTTGGGACCCTATAAAGTTAAGTCAATATTAGTTATAGAGAAAATCCTGTTTGTTCTTCTGTTGTAGTTGCCTTTTAAAAAGGAACTCGAGTAGAGCTTTTTGGTATATTACAATGCTGAAGACACCCTTTAAAACACACGCACAAGATGTTTATAACCAAGTAAAAGGCAAATCACTGTATTGGTCTTTACTATTAGGTACATGAGAATTAAATAATTGTCCAACATCCTTCAAAAATAAAACTTAAAATGACCCTACTATTTATGGAATAGGAAATACTTATCTAGGTTCTGATGCCATGTAGTCACTTTGTCATGATTATTACAATAAAGTAAGTGATTGCTATTAAAAACCCTTTAGTTATTATGCTTATTTGGCATAAATTTCTCCCAGTAGTCACTGCCTAGAAATTACATGTAACAAAGTCTGAGTAATCCAGTATTTAAACTTCTAGGGTACCAGAACAATGATTTTCAACCTCTTTGACATTGGGACACCCTGTTTTGTTAAATTACACTACCATCCCTCCTGTTGTACTATTCCCACACACTCAAGGAAAAAAAAAATCTATTATATGATTTTTAAAAGGCATTTAAATGACTTAAATTAATCTTAATTTGCTTCAAGCTTTTGTTTGTTTTTCTTTATAATTACCTCTTATTTGAAGCCTGAGCTACCCTAGAGTTTACGCTAGAATTAACCTTTCCTCCTGCTGTATTCTTTTAGCTCTTTATACAGTATAAATCTATATGACAGCATTTTAACATCATGTTTTTGTTGGCTGATTTTAAATATTTCTCCCCGGCTTAAACATAAGGCATGTTTAATCATCTTTTTTTCTCCCAGAATTTCTAGCACAGTGCTCAGTAGAGAGAGAAATTCAATAAATGTTAGTAGAAGGAAATAATGAATAATCAATGGCATTGGAGGAAGAAACATACTCAGATGTCAAAAATATCAACCAGAGAATCATTATTTTAATAGTTTAAAGATATATCCACATAAAATCCTCTGTTATAGAACTGAAGTTCACGGATTCAAAAACACTTTACAAACTGTGAAATCTCACTTAAATGTGAGCAGATGTCACTGTTGCTTATTACATAGTAGCCTTCAGGGAATAGTTTCTGAATTTATGATTCAGCAGTCTGTGAAAACAAGAATGAACTTGACTCATTAGAATAAAAGGACATGGAAGATATAATAAATGGAAGCAAGTTGACAAGAGGTTGTCATGTAACAGAATAGGAGTCCAATTTTGGAAAATTGGGCCATGCTGAGATCTTTCTTTTTCTTTTCTTTTCTTTTTTTTTTTTGTAGAGACCATGGTCTCACTATGTTGTCCAGGCTAATTTCAAACTCCTGGACTTGAGTAATCCTCCCGCTTCTGCCTCCCAAAGTGCTGAGATTACAGGTGTGAGCCACCATGCCCAGCCGAGATCTTTCTTAAATATTCATTTTTGTGTCCTGGTTTATAAATGGACCATTTCCTTAGGTGCTTAGGATTTGGATAATTCCATACAGCATTCCCAGAAATATGTGCTACCAGGTACAAAACATACACGCTTGATTGGTCAAGGAAATGTATGTTATATTTGGATGACTCTACCAAAGGCTAAAATAACTGACGCATTTTGAAATGACCATTGCTAGTAAGCTTCAGTGATTCTGGAAGAGGCAATAAAAATATCAGGGCAATTTGACAAGCTGCTATGGTTCAAATAGATGTTAGTGGTAGCCAAAGTTCACAAATTATGTCAATGAAGCTGAATTCCATTAAGTCAATCAGTAACTAAGAAAATAGTTAATTGAGATATAATCACAAACTAGAAAAACAGGATAAATTAAAGAAGTAAGAGGAATAATCACATTTCTCGATAGTCACATGCTATCAGACAGAAGAATCTGATGTCTGGAAGATCAAGCAGGCAGATTTCAAAAATGGAAAAGGAGGCCATGGGCTAGAGTATGAGTAATTCCATAAAAGCGGTCAAATGGGGACCTTTCTGAAAAGCAGATGGTGTCCTCACAGAAGGGAATTGCCTAAAAACCACTAGAACGTAGTTCCAATGCTACAAACAATCTGCTCAAAGTCACGCAGCTAGTAAGTTTCAAAATGGATTTTCAAAACCAGGTTGGTACCAAATTCCATATCCTCTACACTGTACTCCTCTCTTCTAGACAAGAGATAATCAAGGTATGCGCCAAGCTGCCAGGCTCTGTTGTTACTCTGATTCCAGTTTCAGTAAAGCCACAAGTTACAGTAGCAATAACAGAAAGAAGCTTTCAGCTTGCCCAACTCACTTGTTAAGCCCATATATTTTAAAAAAAAAAGATCAGCCAGTAAACAGGCTGAAGATTAACTCAAACCAAATAGTTGAAGTTCTGAAGTAGCTAATCTATTTCTGAGCTAACAATCTTAGCATGTGTTAAATTCTTCTATATCTTCTGAGAATTAGAGAGAAGTATCTATTCATTCATTCTTTCATTTAACAAGCAATTAATGGGTGCTTACCATGTGCCAGTTACTGGAGACACAAAGATTAATAGAAAAAGATTTCTGCTGTTAAGAATCACATAGTTGGCTGGGTATGGTGGCTAGCACCTATAATTCCCAATACTTTGGGAGGCTGAGGTGGGAAGATTACTTGAGCCCAGGAGTTCGAGATTAGCCTGGGCAACACAGTGAGACTCAATCTCTACAAAAAAATTAGCTGGCATTGTGGTGCACGCCTGTAGTTCCAGCTACTTGAGAGGCTGAGGCAGGAGGATTGCCTAAGCCCAGGAAGTTGAGATTGTAGTGAGCCATGCTCATACCACTGCACTCCAGCCTGGGCGACAGTTCAGCCAACAGGATAAAAAAAAAAAAAATCGCATAGTTGAGAAAGGGGAAGGTAGAAACAGGCAAGCAAATAATTACAGTACAGTGTGGTATTGATATTGAAAACTAAAAAGGCAAAAAACATAGAAATGCTACATTGGAGGAAAATACCTCTTCACAAGTTGTGATGTTTTCTTCCAGGCAGAGGGGATTCCACTACTGTGCTATTCCCTAAGCTTCCTTCACTCCTCAACTCTTTCCTTATCAGGGGAAGAGAAATTACTTAATCTGATTGATGAGTATGAAAAAGGAAAGTGGGCAATACAAAGCCCTTGTTCCCTCCCTCTCTCCCCACCCCCAGTAGCTAGCCTGCAAAGTAGATAACTTCTGTTCTGTTCTTCCATGCCCATGTTTTTCAGATACTGGCCCCCTGTAAGAAAGCCTACAGCACTGTCTGTGACTAGGGGTCCACTATTAGGAAACAAATTCTTCATATATACCAACCACATGCCCCAATATCAGTTTTATCTGTAATAAGTGTGTTATTTCTCAAGAGGCAGTGTAACATAGTGGTTAGGTACATAAACTGGAGCCAAATTGGTTCATACCCTGGTTTGCTGCTTAATAATAGTCATGAGACTTTGGGTAAGTTACTTAACCTCCCTGGGCTTCAACTTCTCCATCTACAAAATAGGGCTGATAATATCTACTCATAGAGTTGTTGTGGTGATAAATGAGTTAATTGTGTCTATATAATATACATATAACACTGCCTGTTATACGTGCTCCAGAAGTTTTGCTATCATTATATTATTGTTATTTTAGCCTTAGTCTGTTGTAATCTTTTGTTTCTCAATTTGTTGAAAACTCAGGCAAGAAGGAGAAGTGCTATTTATTGGATTCATCCAACTCTCACCTCCAACAGTTATGGAAGTTTAAGAAATCTTTCACAATTCTTACAGTCAGCGCCCTTTTGTTTATAGTTATTCGTTCCTTACTGGATGAAATTTGGAGGACTCTATCAGTGGGTACCAAATGTCAGGACAAGATCTCAGGCTAGCCAAAGTTGAATTGAACTTGACACCTCTGATCTCCATGGGTAATGCAGGCAGGCAGCTCTCTACCTGATTCCCAAAGACTACTCCCAAGTCCTTTAGGTTACCTGCACATTCCAGAGGTCCCTCTTTGCTCTGACCTCTGCATGTCCTACCCTGGTCTTTGCAAAACCCTCCTAGGAAAGGAATACTCTTTCCTACCTAGTCACAGGATTCAGATCTTCCCTTAAGAAGTTTAATGGAGGAAACAGACAGGTAGACAGAAAAAACTGTAATACACTGTTACATATAGTTAAAGAGATATCTAAATGGTACCACAGAAGTGGACCAGTTAAGACAGGAAACAGATGGCATACTCAAAAGGAATGGTTACAGAGAGTTTAATAAAGAATTTATTTACAAAAGTGTAGGCAGAGTTAGGCATAATGAAGCACCAACACAGAGAAATTGCTCTCACCCCTAGGTCTGAAGCGACAAAGGGAAGAAGTTATTACCCAAATCCAGAAAGAAACCTATAGGAGAGGGCTACCCAACAGGAACTCAGTTTTAGTAGGTTAATGCAGCTTAATGCAGCCCCTGCCAATCCCAGGCCTGGAAGAAAAGACACTAGAGAAATATTACTACAATCTTACTCTTTTGTCTTCTGAGCTTCTTCCAGGGCCTCCCATTGTTTATATCCACTGGGCAAGGAAACCTGGTTAATGTCCAAAGAGAATGGCAGAGAGAGAATCTCGAGAAGCCAGCAAAGAATAGCCCCGCGCAGAGAGAAGAGGGACTGACTTGTCCTGAGGATTTCAACAAAGCCTTTTAGATGAAGTAATATTTGAGATAGGTTCTGAAAGATAAGTAGAGGTGTAACAAGTGAAGAAATGAAAAATGACATTCCAAGCAAAAGGATAGTATAATCAATATTTCATAGATACAAAGAGAGCGTGCATGGTATATTTAGACAATAATCCCATTTGGCAGAAACACATGATACTTATGGAGAGATGGATCTGAAAAGAAGAGTTAGGGCCAGATTATAAAGGCTCGGGCTAAAATGACTGGATTCAATCCTGTAGCTAATGAGGATCTGTTCAGAGACTCTCAAAGAGAGAATGATTTAAGCATAGTCAAAAAAGAGAACTCCAATGGCCGTATAAAGGATGCATTAGAGTACTGAGAGACCAAAATCAAGAAGACCGTTGTGGAAGTCTTTGCAATAAGTCCAGGCGAGATAAAAGCAGATGGCACTAAAGCGGTGGCAGTGATTACGAAGCGAAGATCCTAGGCCTATTCTGAAAACTTAATTCACAGAACTTGATGACCTAATAACTATGAGGAATTGGATGAGTATCCAATTTTTAGTTTGAGAAACGGGATAGACGGTATTACTACTAATTAAGAGAGAAAATTCAAGAAGACTAGGTTTGTGGAGACTACATAGATTGTAACTTTATACATACTGAGTCTGTTGTGACTATGGAGCATTAATTGAGAAATTTGTATCTAGTTAGCAATGAATAATAGATGACCAGGACTCTGGAGAAAGACCCAAGAGCCAGATATACAGTTTGGAGAAGAATAATTTTTTTTGTAGCCTACATAAAACATATTCATCAGACTTTTCTCAACCTCTGTTACTAACATAGGAAAAAATGCAATTTATCACATAAGGAAATAAACTACAATAAGAGTCAGAAATAAATCCACTGATGATGCTCCTGTCCATGGGAAGGGTTTTTTATTTGTTTGTTAGTAACAGAAGCTCATAACTCAGGATTGCATGGTAGTTTAGGAGTGTTCTTTAAAAAAAACAACAAACAGCTGGGTGCGGTGGCTCAAGCCTGTAATCTCAGCACTTTGGGAGACTAAGGCGAGAGGATTGCCTGAGCCCAGGGATTTGAGATCAGCCTGGGCAACTTGGCAAGACCTCATCTCTTCGATAAATAAAAAAATTAGCCAGGCCTGGTAGCGCGCACCTGTAGTTCCAGCTACTTGGAAGGCTGAGGCGGAAGGATCACCTGAACCCAGCAGGTCGAGGCTGCGGTGGCCGTGAACATGCCACTGCACTCCAGTCTGGGCGCCGGAGTGACGCTCCAATTCAAAAAAAATTAAATTAAATTAAATTGAGGGTTATCTGTTGTTTATATGTAGATACATAATAAATATTTGCTGGATGAATGGGTAGGCAGATGGATAAATGAAAACCATAGATTGTATTAAAGTAATTTTGTCATGAATTGGATATACATGGGTAAGTGTATAAAAACATAACCAAGAGAGAATTAGAAACTGTCTAGTTTTGCTTAATCAGTGAAAGAGGCCAGAATTATTCAGACAACTACTAGTTTCTCTTTTGTATTCCAGCTGCCTCAACCACCTTACTTGAGAACTGAAATACTTTCATTACAGTTTCTTATTGTGTTAAATGATTGTAGGTATAGGGCTCACAAATTTTGTGTAGTTCTCAGAATAACTATTTTGAAATCTTAGAAATATACTTCTTTTTATCTAAAACTAATAGAAGTCTGCTATTAATAGCACATAATGAGGTACAAGTAGAACCAATGGATTGATTTTTTACTCCTATCTTCATACATGACCAATATGTGACTTAATATACCTATTGAAAATTGTAATATGATTTAGTTGACTTAATTTTGTTAAAATCTTCTTTTCAAAACTTTTTTCAAAATAACTTTAGACAAGATCAGGTACATGCAGGGTGGTATGGCTGTTTACTCAAAATAACTTTAGAAAAAAATGTTCTGCTTTCGTGATTATCCATCCTGAAAAATTTGGAAGGAGTCATTGATCCACTGTACTAACCATGTTCCTTCCCTACCTCAATCTTAATGTAGTTTCTTTGTCTTCAATGGGCATCATCTACACTGCACCTTTAACTCTCATCTGCCCAGTCTTCTCAGCCCATGTAACAAGTGGAAAGATTTCTTCCTAACTCCTGCCTTTCTAAGGAAGGAAGTGTAGACACACATTGTCTAAAGAGGGCTTGACTTCAAGTTAAATCAAGACAAGGACTAGTCACTCACAGATCATATGCTCTCTGGGTAAACAGAGCCTACTTCTAAATGACTAAATGAAAGTTTAACAGGAAGATACAGGAATACTGAAAATTCTTGACAAATTTTAAACTTTTGTTGAATATTTAAAATACATGTATTTTATTTATGTCTCTCTCCTATAGGGTACAGTCTATGTCCTAGTCACCTATGCATTTTTCTCAGCACCTATCACAATATCAACTGATCAATTAAGAAATTGCTGCAAGCCAGGGTTGGTGGCTCAGCCTGTAATCCTGCGCTTTGGGAGGCTGAGGTGAGTGGATTGCCTGAGCCCACGGGTTCGAGACCCGCCTGGGCAAATTGGCGAGACCTCATCGCTACAATAAATCAAAAAGTTAGTCGGGCATGGTAGCACGTGCCTGTAAATCCGGCTACTCGGAAGGCTGAGGCGGAAGGATCGCCGGAGCCCAGCAGGTCGAGGCTGCGGTGGCCGGGAGCGGCCGCTGCGCTCCAGTTTGGGCGACCGGGTGCGACTCCAACTCAAAAAAAAAAAAAAAAAAAAAGATAAAAGAAATGAGTGAGGTTAGTAAAGTAATAGGGGACACTGAGAGTAGATTTGAGGGAAACCACTTACGTGTAGAACTAATTCTGAAAAGGAGAGCAGAAAAGAGAACGGACAATTAAAAATTTTTTGAAGAAAAATTTACGTGAACTAGGGATCTGACTTTAGATTGGAAAGTCTCAGCAAAGAGAGAAAAAGACAATGAAAGCCTCTAAA
>CAUYQG010200471.1:0-11470 GCA_963574415.1 Tarsius wallacei | reverse complement strand
CCACTGACATCACTAGACAGATCAATGAAGCAGAAAATTAATAAACACTAGACTTAAATGGGAGTACAGACCAAATGCACCTAATAGACATCTACAGAACTTTCCATCCAACAACTGCAGAATATACATTCTTCTCATCTCCACATGGAACATTCTCCAAAATAGACCATATCCTTGGCCATAAGGCAAGTCTCAATAAATTGAAAACATCAAAATTATATCAAGCATCTTCTCAGACTACAGTGGAATAAAATTAGAAATTAACACTAAGAGGCACTCCCAAAACTACACCACTGCATGGAAATTGAATAACATGCTCTTGAATGGCCCTTGGGTAAAGAATGAAATTAAGCCAGAAATAAAAAAAAAATGTGTTAAAATAAATGAAAATAATGACACAACACATCAAAACCTCTAGAACACAGCAAAAAAAGTTCTGAGAGAAAAGTTTATAGCATTAAATGCTTACAACAAAAAAAGAGAGAGATCAGAAATTAACAGCTTAACCTTGCACCTCGAAAAACCAGAAAAAACACAAACAATCTAAGCCTAAAGCTAGAAGAAGAAAAAAAATAACAAATATCAGAACAAAACTTAATGACATTGAGACAAAAAAATGCAAAAGATAAACAAATCAAAAAGTTAGGTTTTTGGAAGGATAAACAAAATTGACAGATCACTAGCTAGACTAACCAAGGAAAAAAGAGAGAAAACTCAATTAATTCAATCAGAAATGACAGAGGGGACATAACAACCAATACCACAGAAATAAAGATCATCAGGGACTACCATGAACACCTCTATGGCAACAAACTGGAAAACCTAGAGGAAATGGATACATTCCTAGAAATGTACAACCTCCCAAGACTGAACCAAGAAGAAATGGGTACTCTGAACAGACCAATAATAGGCAATGAAATTGAATTAGTAATAATAATTTTTAAAAACTCCAACAAAAAAAAGCCCAGGGCCAGAGAGAGTCACAGCTGAATTTCATGAGATGTACAAAAAGAGTTGGTACCAATCCCACTGAAACTATCCCAGAAAATTGAGGAGAAGGGACTCCTCCCTAACTCATTCTATGAAACCAGTATCACAATACCAAAACCAGGAGAGGGCACACCAAAAAAAGAAAACCACAGTCTATTTCCCTGATTAATATAGACACTAAAATCCTAATTCAATAGCATATCAAAAAAATTATTCATCACGATCAAGTGGGCTTTATTCCAGGGATGCAAGGATTGTTCAATATTCACAAATCAATAAATGTGACATACCACATAAAGAGAAGCAAAAATAAAACCATATGGTCATCTAAATAGATGCAGAAAAGACATTTAAAAATTCCAACATCCCTTCATAACAAAAACCTCCAACAAACTTGGAATTGAAGGAACATATCTCAAAATAATAAGAGCCATATATTACAAACCAACAGCCAACATCATACTTAACTGGGAAAAATTGAAAATGCTCCCCCTCAGAACAAGAACAAAACAGGGATGTCTACTCTCACTACTCTTATTCAACATCATACGAGAAGTCTTAGCAAGAGCAATCTGACAAGAGAAAGAAATAAAAGGTGTCCAAATCAGCAAAGAGGAAATAAAACTATTCCTTCCTGTTTGCAGATGGCATAATTGTATACCTAGAAAACCCTAAAGGCTCTTATAAAAAGCTTTTAGACCTAATAAATGACTCCAATAAAGTCTCAGGACACAAAATCGATGAGCAAAAATCGGTAGTATTCCTATAGACCAACAATGCTCAAGCCAAAAACCAAATCCAGAGCACAATCCCATTCATGCTAGTAGCCACAAAAAAAAAAAATACCTAGGAATACACCCAACTAAGGAAGCGAAAAACCTCGACAAGGAGAATTACAAAACACGGATGGAAGTAATCATAGACAACACCAACAAATGCAAATAGAAAAACATTCCACGTTCATGGATTGGAAGAATCAATATTATTAAAATGGCCATACATATTTAATGCAATCCCGATCAAAATACCAACTTTGTTCTTCACAGAACTAGAAAAAAACAAACTCAAAGTCTATATGGAATCAAAAGAGCCCAAATAGCCAAGGAAATTCTACACAAAAAGAATTGTGAAGGCATCACACTACCTAACTTCAAACTATACTATAAGGCAATAGTAACTAAAACAGCATGGTACTGGTACAAGAATAGATAGCTTGACCAATGGAACAGAATAGAGAACCCAGAAATAAAACCACATTTCTACAATCAACTGATCTGTGACAAGGCCAACAAAAATAAACAAGAGGGGAAAGACACCCTATTCAACAAACGGTGCTGGGAAAATTGGCTAGTCATATGCAGAAGAATAAAACTGGATCCCTGTCTGTCACCATATATAAAAGAATAACTCAAGATGGATCAAAGACTTAAGTGTAAGACCTGAAACTATAACAATCCTGGAAGAAAACCTAGAAAACACTCTTTTGGACATTGGCCTTGGCAAAGAATTTATGACAAAGACCCCAAAAGCAATCACAACAAAAACTAAAATAGACAAATGGAACCTAATTAAACTAAAAAAGCTTCTGCACAGTAAAAGAAATAATCAACAAAGTGAACATTTAGAACATTTAGAAAACCTACTAAATAGGAGAAAATATTTGTAAATAATGCTTCACACAAAGGCCAAATATCCAGAATCTACAAGGAACTCAAACAACTCAACATGAAAAAAGCAACTACATCAGAAAGGACAAAGGACATAAATTGACACTTCTCAAAAGACTATACACAAGCAACCAACAAACATATGAAAAAATGCTCAATATCACTTATCATCAGAGAAATGCAAATTAAAGCCACAAAGAGATATCACCTCACACCTGTCAGAATGGCCATTAATAGGAAGTCAACGATCAATAGATAATGGCACAGTTGTGGAGAAAAGGGAATGCTCATTCATTGTTGGTAGAATTGTAAACTAGTTCAACCTCTATGGAAAACTGTCTGGAGATTTCTCAAAGAACTAAAAACTGAATTACCATTTGACCCAGCAATTCCACTACTGGGGATCTACCCAAAGAAAAAGAAACCAACATATTAAAATGATACTTATACTCGCATGTTCATTGCAGGACTATTCACAACAGCAAAATCATAGAACCAACCTAAGTGCTCACCAACAATTGACTGGATAAAGAAAATGTGGTATCATATATATACACTATGGAATACTATGCAGCCATAAAAAAGAATAAAATCATGTCCTCTGTAGCAACATGGATGAAGCTGGAGATCATCATCCTAAGTGAACTGACTCAGAAACAGAAAACCAAACATGCTGTCACTCATATGTGGGACCTAAACAGTCATGCAGATGGAAATAATAGACACTGGGGACACCAATAAGGAGGCAAGTGTGGAGGGAGTTAGGACTCAGAAACTACCCATGGTACACAATGTTCACTACCTGAGGAATGGGCCATCTGAGACCCAATCCCCACCATTACACAGTATATCCATGTCTCAAATATGCATGTGTGCCCCTGAATCTAAAAAAAGAGAAAGAAAATGAGTGAATTCTTACACATAAAAATAGCGGAGCATAAGGAAAGAATGCTAAAGACAGTTGTAGGATTCCCCTTTTGCATTTGTGGGTTTTGGCTTTGTTAAGGAGATCAGGTCCAGTAGCACAGAGATGGGCCAGAGCTACAGGTGCTTAGACACAGTCAGGGACAGCACCTTGTTTTATGGTGTCCCCAGTGCCTCTCACAGTGATGAGTGGGATAAGCACACACTCAAAAATACTGGATTATGAGGTAGGTGAAAAAGTAGCTCAAGTGTCTGTGTCAAACAAGGAATGCAAATTCTCAGGACACCATACAACTTGTGTTTTCTTGGAGAAGGTAACAGTTAATACTCAGTGCATGTTTTCCTATGGCCCACTAGGCAGGGCTGCCACCTGAAGCCACTAGGGTCACTCAGCACACAACTGCAGTGAGCTGCATCTGCAAAATGGAGCTCAATGATTGGGCAGCATAGCAGCATGGCCCTGAGAAGTATGCCCAGCTGTCTTTGGAGCTCACAGAACCTTGTCATTGGACTGATCCCCTCTACTTCTCAGCTTCTTTGAAATTCTAAGAGAAAGCATTTTCATTGATTCCTTCCATATCCACCAGCATCCAGACAGACTCTAGTCACTCCTGCAGGTTGGTCGCTATATAATCTGCTAATGCACAAGACAAGCCATGTCATGCAAAACCCTAAAAAGATCTTTTAGAATGCTTTATGTGTAGTGGTTCACTGGTAGATTGCTAGAGTTCCTCACACCTGTCACTCTTCTCCTTACCAGATTTCTAGGAAGTTTTTCCAGCTCCATAGTTAGGTGAAACCACAACACACTAACCTGGCCATTGGGCTATGAGCAAATGAGACACACCTTCCTGGCCTGCCAGTTAAGGTCAGTTGGCAGCTCTACTCACTGTCCCTTCCTTGCAAGGGCGACCCTGAAGACTATATGTTGATATGATAGCATCACAAAATTCTAGTTTCTCTGTTTACCAGGAACCCTACTGACCAGTTCTGGACATGTACTGAAGCAAGAAAAATCTTTTGTTGTGTTAGGCTTCCAAGATGCCAAGGTCTGTTTTACCTAGCATAGACTTACCATTGTGTGCAGATCTATATGATGTCAGTTATTTGGAATGAAAAATGAAGTACACTCATTAAATTGTTTACCCCAAATTTATTAACCTGTGTATACTCAAGGGAGACTATTGGCTGCATTATTCAAAATACGCTGGAGCTAGTCAAAGGAGGAGAGCACGATCAACAACAATTACTCACGTTTGGAGACTCAGAGTCAAAACATGGCCATCCTCATGAAATGATTCACCGGGTTCCTGTCAAGGTGGTGACTTTAAGCTACTAGAGGAAAGGAACTACTAGCTTTCTTCATCTTCATACCTCATCATGTTTGTATGGTGCTCAAGAAGTATGGATCAATCAAATGGTAAAAATGCTCTGGAGGCAGCAACAAATTACTTTTACAGCAAAAGAAGAAGGTTGTTACTATAGATCAGTTAAATTTGCCATACAGATGAGAAAACAAGATCACATGTTATTTAGTAAAAGAGCATTTTTTAATGATATGCTTGGGAATCCAGCGGTCAGGAGAGAGTATAAGAGGTTCCCTAAACTCCCTGAGAAGCCATACACAAATAACTGGGAAATATCATGTATCCAGCCTCAGTGAGGTATCTTCCACCCCCACTCAGGCTGGTCTCTCATCACAACTGAAAGGCAGAATCAGGCTATAAACCCATGCATTACATCCTTAAAGTTATCTTCCCCTCTTGGCATTTTTCTTGCCACATTACCTGGAAGACCAATAGTCACCAGCCAATCAAGGTTCTCAACAGTCTCCAAAGAGAGATATTGCTGGTCACAAATAGTTAATGGACAAAAATCATGTCCATCAGAAAAGAAAATAGTCTTTGTGGATAATGACACAATAAATATCTACAATTAAGCCACTTTAAACCTCAGCCATGGAGTGAAACCAGCAGGAAAAACAAAGTAAGGACTCCAAAAATCGACTTCTCCATAAAATCAGTGAGCATACTGGAAAAAGTTGTCAAAACCAACTGTTTTGGAACTCTGTAAATTAACCATAACTTGCAACAACACAAGGAGTGTTTATTCAAGGGGAAAAAATAGCAAGTTTTGTGGTATTTTTTATTCCAATTCCTCTCTTCTCAGCTCTGAAGTAGCTTTGAAAACAGCCTCAAATCATGGTGAAAAACCGCAACCTAACTACCACTGAGAGGGACAGAACAGAGTTGGAGTTCCCTAAAAGCCCAGTCCCCAGACTATTTGACCTGGCTGAAGTTCATTGAAAATTCCCACCCCCAGGGCTTCACTTTATTTACCCTAACCACCCCCACCCCCAGCTCACTTACAAGAACAATTTTTTTCCAAAGCATTTGTTTAAAAAAAAATCAGTGGTAATTATTTAACATCTCAGTTGCCTGAGACAGCAATAACAGATGGGGCTATGAAGAAATTACTCAAAAAACTTAAAAGGAAATCTAGAGAATTAGATTTTTGTAGGGGACTTTGAAAAGTTCCCGTGTATTCCTGGGAATCTAGAAGGCCACATGCACTTGTAGGGATGTACACATACCCAGAAAAAACATGAGGTGACTAGACATTTAAATTTACTTGACAAAAACTTTAAATGCATTATTTTAAACATGTTCAGTGAAATAAAGAAAATCATCTCTAAAGAACTAAAGGAAAGAATGATAATGTTGTCTACCAATTTAAGTTTACAATAAACAGAAATTACAAAAAAATAGAAATCTTGGAATTAAAAACTATAATAACAGAAATAAAAAATTTACTGGAGATTCTCAACAGCAGATTTGAGCCAGCAGTCTTACTATTGTATGCAGAAGAAATAATCAGTAAACTCGAATATAAAATGTAAACTATGTTGAGGTGATAGAAATGAAAACACATTATAACAGAATGTATGGGATATAGATAAAGCAGTGTTTAGAGGAAAATTTATAGCTGTAAACACCTTTATTCAAAAAGAAGGAAGATCTCAAATCAATAGTTTTCCATGTTAATCTCAGACTAGAGATTATCTAATCTGAAAAAAGAGAATGAAGAAATGTGAACAGAGACTCAGAGACTTGTAGGATACCATAAAATATACCAACATATGCACAGAAGGAGGAGCCAAGAAGAGAGGAAAAGGTGCAGAAAGAATACTTGAAAAAAATGATGGCCAAAAACATTCCAAATACGGTTTTTTTAAAAAAACATAAACCTCAACATCCAAGAAGCTCAAAGAGTTTCAAAAGGGATAAATTCAAAGAAATCCACACCTAGACATATTATCATCAAAATATTGAAAGACAAAGAGAGAACCTTGAAAAAGCAAGAGAGAAACAATTCTTCATGTATAAGGGATCCTCAATAATATTAAAAAATGGTTTCCAATTAGAAGCCACATAGGCTAGAATACACTGGGATAGTATATCAAAGTGCTGAAAAACAAGATTATCAACTGAAAATTCCATATCTAGTCAAACTATCCCTCAAAAATAAAGAAGAAACTAAGACATTGTCAAATAAAAGAAAACTAGGAAAATTCATTATTAGGAACACTTTTATACAAGAACTACTAAAAGCAGTCTTTGAGGCTAAAATTAAAGGACTTTACACAGTAATTCAACTCCACATGAAGAAACAAAGAGCACTGATAAAGGTATTTACATAAATAAATATTAAAACAGTATAAATGTAAAGTTGCTTGTAACTTTCATATGATTTAAAAGATGATGCAATAAGGTAATAATTATAAAACTGTTAATGGACATAAAATGTATAAAGATAAAATCTGTATTATAATAATGGAACAAAAAGCAGAGATAGAACACAGGTATACAAAGAAAAAGTTATTTTACAGTATTCAAATTAAGGTGGTATTAAACTGAACTAGATTGTTATAAATTAAAATGTTCATTGTAGCCCCCAGGACAATCACTAAAAAAAAACTCAAAAAAGTAGTAAGTAATTAAAATAGTACACTAGAAAATACCTATCTAACACAAAAAAGGGAATAATTGAGGAATAAAGGGACAGAAAGATATAAGACATATAGTAAGTAAAAAGTGTTAGATGTAAAAAGATAAAGTGCTCTAATCAAAAGGCAGACATTGGCAGAATAGTTTTTAAATGAACCAAATATATGCTACCCACAAAAGATACACCTTAGAGTCTAAGACACAAGTAGTGAAAAGTAAAATGATAAAAAAAAAGATATATACCATGTAAACCATACCTAAAATAAAACCAGAGTAACTATACTAATACCAAATAACATAAACTTTAAGACAAAAAAAAGTTACTGGAGATCATTATTTTATAGTGATACAAGGGTCAATCCATCAAGAAAACATAATTATAAATATATACACACCTAACAACAGTGCCCCAAAAGAAATGAAGTAAAAACTGACAGAATTGAAGGAAACAATAAACAATTCAACAATAATAATTGGAGATTTCACTATCTCACTTTTAATAATAAAGAGATTACCAAAAAAATAAGATCAACAAGGATACAGAAGATTTGAACAACAGAACTCTTGACCCAACAAAAGCAGAATGCATATTTTTCTCAAGTGCAAACAGAATGCTTGCTAGAATAGACCATATGTTAGTTCATAAAACAAGTACCAATAAATTTTAAAGGGTTAAAATAATACCAAATATGGCCTCTGACCACAATGGAATGAAATTAAAAATCAGTAACAGAAGGAAATTTGGTAAATACACAAATATGTGGAACTTAAACAACACATTCCTTAACTAATGAGTCAAAGAACCCAAAAGTAGAATAAAAAATATGTTGATATGATGGAAATGAAACACATTATAACAGAATGTATGAGATACAGATAAAGTAGTGTTCAGAGGAAAATTCATAGCTGTAAATATCTCTATTCAAAAAGAGAAAAGATCTCAAATAAATAACTTTTCATGTTAAGAAACTTAAAAAAGAAGAACAAACGAAACTGAAAGTAAACAAAATAAATAATAAAGATTAAGTTGGAAGTAAATAAAATAGAAATACAATAAAGATAATCAATGAAACTAAAAATTGAAAAGATAAATAAAATGGACAAACCTTTAGCTAGACTGACCAAGAAACATAGAAATACTACTACCAACCTTACTCAAATAATACTATGAAAAATTTAAATTTGATAACCTAGATGAAATGAACAAATCCCTAGAAACATATAAACTACTAACACTGACTCAAGAAAAAACAGAAAATCTGAATAAATGCATCACAATTAAATAAATTGAATTAGCAATTAAAATATTTCCTATAAAGACCAGATGCTTCTCTCATGCCATATACTAAAACAATGGATTGAAAACCTCAATGAAAAAGCTAAAACTATAAAATTCTTAGACAAAGACACAGGCATATATCTTCATGGCCTTGGATTAGGCAATGGTTTATTAGATATGACACTAAAAGTACAATACAAAAGAGCAAAAGAAAAAATAACTAAATTGAACTTCATCAAAATTGAAAACTTTTGTTCTTCAAGGACACCATCATTAAAGTGAAAAGACAAACATAGAATGAGGGACATTTTTGGCTAGTCATATATCTGACCACAGATTACTATCCAGAATACATAAAGAACACTCTTATGACTAAACAATAAAAAAGACATACAACCCAATTAAAAGTGGGCAAAAAATTTGAATAGACATTTCTGCAAAGAAGATACATAAATGGCCAATAAGCACAGGAAAACATGCTCGACGTCATTAGTCATTAAGGAAATGCAAATCAAAGCCATAATTAAATACCACTTCATACCCAGTAAAATGAGTATAACCAAAAAGACAAACAATAACAAGTGTTGGTGAAAGTATATAGAAACCAGAACCCTTATCCAATAATGTAAAAAAGGTATATCTGCTATGGAAAAACAGTCTGGCAATTTTTCAAGAAGTTAAATATTGGCCTTACAGTTTCACTCCTAGGTATATATATCTAAAAGAATCAAAAACATTATGTCCAGTGGGACCTTATCAAACTGATGAGCTTCTGCAAAGCAAAAGAAACCATCAAGAGAGCAGGGAGACAGCCCACAGAATGGGAAAAAATATTTATCAACTGTATATCTGACAAAGGCCTAACATCTAGGATCTACAAGGAACACAAATGCGCTGAAAGGAAAAAAACATACAGGCCCTTTAAAAAGTGGGCAAAAGACATGAATAGACACTTCTCAGAAGATATATGGGCAGCCAACAGACACATGAAAAAGTGCTCAGCCCCACTCATCATCAGAGAAATGCAAATCAAAACTACATTGAGACACCACCTCACCCCAGTAATAATGGCCATCATTAATAAAACAAACAACAACAGATGCTGGCAAAGATGCGGAGAAAAAGGATCGCTTCTACACTGCTGGCGGGAATGCAAACTAGTGCAACCTCTTTGGAAGGCAGTGTGGTGATTTCTGAAAGAACTAGAAATTGCCCTTCCATATGACCCAACAATTTTCCTATTGGGAATATACCTGAAGGAACTCAAATCATTCTACAAAAAAGATACATGCACACGTATGTCTGTTGCAGCTCTATTCACAATAGCAAAAACATGGAATCAACGATGTTGCCCATTGAAGCTGGACTGGATTTAAAAAATGTGGTACATATACACAATGGAATATTATGCAGCCATAAAGAAGGACAAATATATGGACTTCACAGCCACTTGAAGGAATTTATAGTCTATCATACTCAGTGATCTATCACAGAAACAAAGAATGGAGTACCATATGTTCTCACTCGTAAGTGGACCTTGAACAATTATAATACTATAAAAAAGTGATTGGCGGTAGTGGAAAACTGTTGTGGGGGTGGGATTGGCAGCTGAGGGAAACTACTAGGGGAGGGAGGGGCATACCTCATCAACAAGAGTACCTGCATAATCAATGTTTGTATACCTAACCCTGAATTGAACCCCACATCTTTATAATAAAAAAATGAAAATAAAAAAGAAATACAATGGTAAAAAAAGCATTATGTCCACACAGAAACTTGAACATGAATTTTCATAGCAGCACTAACCGTAACAAAATAGGAAAAAAATGCCATTTAGTTAATAAATTGATAAATAGTGATCTATTATATATATAAATATATATTATATGGTATAATAGAAGAATATATATTACATGTATGTGAATATAATTCAGCTATAAAAAGAAATGAAACACTAATACACACTGCTACATGAAAGAACATCAAAATATTACATTAAATGAAAGAAGCCAGACACAAAAGATCACATGTTAAATTATTCCATTAAATGAGATGTCCCAAATACGCCAATCCATAACAACAAGAACTAGGAATAGCAGTTTGCAGGCACTGAGGGTCAGGCAAGAAGGAAGAAATGGTAAGTAAGTGAGTACTGATGGGTATACAGTTGTTTAGGGTGTGGTAAAAATATCCTGAAATTGGATGCTGGTGATAGTAGCACAACTTTGTGAATATACTCAAATACACTGAATTATACAATTTCACAATATGAATTTTATGCTGTGTGAATTTTATCTCTTTTTTTAGAAAAAAAAACTGAGTCATTCTCTCCCATTATTTGATTTCTTCAGTGTTATGGTGAGTGTGGTAACTTTGCCCATGGTGAGAATAATAAGAAAAACAGCTGATTATTCATATTGACTTGCAAATCCAAGATCAATTGATACTATATTTGTCATTGTTCTCAAAAAATTTCATGAATATTTGCATTCACCTAAGATGAATACTTGAAGAAAACTAGAATAGACCCATTCAGGAATTTTTTTTTTTTTTTGAGTTGGAGTCTCACTCTGTCACCCAGGCTGGAGTGCAGTAGCACACTC
>CAUYQG010200470.1:0-12333 GCA_963574415.1 Tarsius wallacei | reverse complement strand
AGGATCACTTGAGTCCAGCAGGTTGAGGCTGTGGTGGCTGTGGTTGTGTCACTGTACTCCAGCCTGGGTGACAGAGTGAAACTTCGACTCAAAAAGTAATAATAAAATAAATAAATATGTGTTTGTTTGTCTGTCTATTTGTTTGTTTTTAAACTAATGGAACTTCTGCTCACGTAGGAGACCAGGACAATAATCTGTTCCTTAATATGTTACATGTGAAGAGAGACTCTTTAGGAACAAGGACCATTTCCAGTTGGAAAATATCTCCTTTTCTAGGTACTTTGCAGAATAAACATCATGCCTGGAAAGGAAAATGAATCTTTAACTTCAAAACATTTTAGAACCCAGTGGATGCCACCAGAGCAGTCTGTCCCTCTGCAGTCTCCAGTTGGAAAATTCCTCTGGGAATTCCTTTGCGTCTCCCGCACAGACTCCCACAACGGCCTCTAGCAGCAACGTCTGTGTTGCAGAATTCTGGTGTCTCTGGCCTCGGACAGAAGGTTTCTATTTTACTTCTGAAGGTAACTGAACACAGTTGATTTAATCTACAAAGCTTTATTGTCTGGGCAGACATTCCTGAGAGATCTCTGCTTTCCCTTGAACTTTTTTTGTGGGAATTAAGATGCTGTGCTGTGTTACCTGATAATGTCAAGGTCTCAGCTCCAGGGAATATGAAATTCGGTCTTGATAAAGATAGTGTCCTCTTAATAATACCCTAAGTATTAATTCACATTAAGTTAAGCAAGCACAGTGTCGAATAATGTCCCGTATTTTTTTGAATGATGGAACACAGAGCTAGGCAGGGTAGTGAAATTTTCACTTGAAATTGAGAAACATCACAAAAAAATAGATTTAGAGAATAACAGCAAAGAAATTATAGAGAAGAGATATAGAAGTAACATATTATCAAATGAGGCCTATCTTAGAAAAGATAATACATGTTAACCCATCTGCTGAAAAATAACAGAATCAAGAAGATCAAATTTGGCAGGGTGTGGTGACTCATGCCTGTAATCTCAGCACTTTGGAGAGAGGCTGAGGTGGGAGGATTGCATGAGCCCAGGAGTTTGGGACCAGTCTAGGAAACATAGCAAGACCCTGTCTCTTCCAAAGATCAAAAGAATAGCTGGGCGTGGTGGTGCATACCTGTAGTACTGGCTACTCGGGAGGCTGAAGTGGAAGGATTGCCTGAACCCAGAAGTCAAGGCTGTGTGAGGCATGATCCAGCCACTGCACTTCAACCTGAGCAAGAGTGAGACCCTGACAGAAGAAGGAGGAAGAGGAGGAGGAGGAGGGGGAAAGATCAAACTCGAGAAACAGATCTGTCCTAACAGAAATCGGTCATTTATTCATCAACTAGACTTTATGAGGTGTCTGCTGGGTCACATCCATATGAGAGGCTGAGAACGGCCACCAATCTATATAAGGCATTGACCCATCCCCAAAGCAGCCCTAAG
Source organism: Tarsius wallacei (assembly GCA_963574415.1). Classification (NCBI taxonomy): domain Eukaryota; kingdom Metazoa; phylum Chordata; class Mammalia; order Primates; family Tarsiidae; genus Tarsius; species Tarsius wallacei. The sequence continues at coordinate 10,876 of CAUYQG010200470.1, read as the reverse complement.
GGCAGGGCTGGCCCTGAGTCAGATGATGAAATATTCACTGTGCATTTCGGCTCTTCTAATCCTCTTTTTGCAGCCTTCTTCCAGTCCTTTTCTCTTCTCTATGGTTAATTTTCTACTTCTAGGCATAAAAATTTAAAACTTGTTTTAGGAATTTTATATGCTGGTGGCCATGGCTCATGCCTGTAATCCCAGCACTTTGGGAGGCTGAGATGGGAAGGTTGCCTGAGTCCAGGAGTTCAAGACCAGCCTGGGCAACACGGTGAAACCTCATCTCTACAATAAATCAAAAAACTAGCAGGGCATGGTGGTGCACATCTGTGGTTCTCGCTGCTTGGGAGGCTGAGGTGGAAGGATCACTTGAGTCCAGCAGGTTGAGGCTGTGGTGGCTGTGGTTGTGTCACTGTACTCCAGCCTGGGTGACAGAGTGAAACTTCGACTCAAAAAGTAATAATAATAAGGAAATAGGGATATAGATAGATAGTATAGCTCTGTCTTAATGAGAAGTTGGGTCAATGTATCCTCTCTGTTTTGTCAGGTTGAAGTGTCATGACCAAGTACCATAGACTAGGTGGCTTAAACAACAGAAATGTATATCTCATGGTTCTGGAGGCCAGGAAGTCCAAGGTCGAGGTGCCAGCAGGTTGGGTTCCCATGAGGACCTCCTCCTTGTGTGTAGGCAGCCGCCATGTTGCTGTGTGCTCACAGAGAGAGAGCGAGAATCCCATCATGAAGGCCCTACCCCCACAACCGCATCTAAACTTGACTTCCCTCCCAAAGGCCCCTTCACCAAACACCATCTGCTGAGGTTTGAACGCGTCCCCCTAAGCTCACATGTTGGGAGCTTAATTCCCAACGCAACAGTGTTGGCAGGTGAGACCTTTCAGACTGGGTCATGAAGCCTCTGCTCTCGTGAATGATTGAATGTCCACATTGCTAGAATGGGCTTGCTATTGTTGCCAAGAGTGGTTTGTCGTGAAAGCGAGTCTGGCTCTCTTGGTCTTCCGCCTTCTGCCACGGCACCACACAGCAAGAAGTGCATTCCTTGATTCTGGACTTCCCAGCCTCCAGAACTATGAATCAAACACATTTCCCAGTCTCCGGAATTCTGTTTTAGCAGCAAAAGCAGACTGAGACACCATCCCCTCGTGGGGTAAAGCTTCAACCCATGGATTTGGGGGAACGCAAACATTCAGTCCGTGACACTCTCCCAGGAGGATTCATATTTTAGAAATTCTCTATTTCCAGGGAAATACATGGCTGGCTCCAGGAAAGCAAATCAAAAGACAGTGGAGACACATTCGTCTGCAGCAGATGATGACAAAGGGCCCTTTCTGTCACCACACAAGCACGGCGAGCCCGCATTTTATTCTTGTTAGTAACCTGAAGAGATCCTTACTTAACTGTAAGTTTGTATATAAACAGGGACCCCCCCCAAAAACAGAATTTTTTAAAATTGTGTATTTACTCTTATCTGTTTAAACTTCAGTCACCTTAAAATAACCTCTGTTGGACGCAATACTTCTATTGAGATGCTTTTTCCGCTGCTCAAAAAGTTTTTGAACTTGTCCATTTTGATGCCTTTTAGTGTTTCTCCGTTTTTGTTTCACCCTCTTCCACACTGGCAAAACGTTTTCCTTTGAGGATTTGTTCATCCAGGGAAATTATTTTTTAAAAAGTGGCTCGGGGTGAGCTGGGTGAATAGGGAGGGTGGGCACGGGGGTCATGCCATTTTTGGTCAAAATCTACTGAACAGTCAGTGTGGTGTGGGCAGGTGTGCTCATAAATCCCCCATCATGAAATGGGCAAACATTTTAAAAGACTCTCCAGAAAGAAATTCACTGAAATTCACTGAAGCCAAAAGCAGCTTCTCACGGCAAAGCTAGCTGGTCCACAGATGCTGATGGGTTCCCAAAACACTCACCTAAGGGGGAAGCCTGGACTACAAGGGGCCCACCCTCTAAAGTATCATTCCGGGTTTTTGGGGGTCCTCCTTGCAACTTCAGTTATAGTCAAAATGAGTCTTGAGTCGGGTCAGAGGCCCCAGGGATTTTCATCATGGAGCAGTGAAGAAATAACCTCTCTGTGATCTACTTCTCTAAAGAACCCCCCTGGACTGCTCAGAGCAACGTTTGTTAACTAAGTAAGTTGATATGGCTGAGAGGGTCCCCCGCAAGGCACCCAAATGATCAAAGGAGTGGCCAGTACATTAAGATCAAAAGTCCAGGCAGCGCAAGCCACATGCTGGCGGAGAGGGATGCCTGGCACTCGATAAGCGTCTACAAATATTTAAAAGGTATTAGCAGCGAGGAAGGCAAGCCCTCACTGAGCTTGCTTGGAGGTGACGTAAGTGAAACAGCAAAGGTGGAACTAGAGAAAGAACAACGTGGTCAGAAGGTCAGGGAATGCTGCCAACAAAGAACTACCAAGGTGTTTGCAGAATCACTCCCTGGGACGCATGAGACCCGTGGTGCTCATGGCAGGAACTGACCCTGAACGTGACTTGGGAGCCCCTGTGTCTCACCGTCTCTCTGGCCTCACTCATTTAAGACTTACTAACTCACCACCTTCTACCTGGTACCCAAAGCCTTTCACATCCTCCTGGGTCCCACTAATGGCACTGCACCCACTCTGTGGCAGAATATGGTTTGTGAAGCCGAGCCATACAGACATGTGCAAATAAAACAGCACATGAACGGTGGCCGTCACCACACGTATCACCCGGGTCAATATGGCAGTGCAGACTTCAGAACCACAGAATTTAGGAAACAGAAGCAAAAGTGGGGTGACCCGGTCTCATCACAGAGGCGAGGTGACTTCTCAAGAATGCACAAGCAGGTGACAGAGCAGAGACTAAACCCAAGTCCTCCAAAATCATGGACTTCGTCGCAAACAGGGTGTAGCTGGAGACCATCATACTTAGTGATCCGTCACAGAAACGAAGAACGGAAGACCTCATGTTCTCATTCAGAAGTGGGATCTGAACACTAATCAACAATGGCACAAAGGAGGGACCAGCAGTCGCGGGACACTGCCAAGGAGGGAAGAAAGGGGGCACATAACAACACACGGGTGCCCGGTCTTAAACCAAGGGAAGTGAGGGCCAGTGGGAGGCTCAAACTTCAACTGCACATACATGACTTATGCACCTAATCCTGACTTGTACCCCACATCTTTATAATAAAATAAAGTAAAATAATAATACTGATAAAATAAATAAAGCCCAGGTCCTCACTGAAGCGGAATCCGATAAGCTCCAGGTGGTGTTACCTCTTTCTTTAAAAAAAAAAAAAAGTAACGGTTTATGTTTATTTTTTAATGGAAATCTATCATTAACAAAGTTTAGACCTTTTTTTTTCTTTGCCAGATTTCCAAAGCTCCAAACTTTATTATTGCTTGGGGATAGAGTTACTTCAAATTGCAAACTATAGGCCGGGCACAGTGGTTCACGCCTGTAATCCCAGCACTTTGGGAGGCCAAGGTGGGAGGATCGCTTGAGACCAGGAGTTCAAGACCTGCCTGGGCAACATAGCAAGACCTCCTCTCTACAAAATATAATGATAATTAAAAAATCAAGCCGGGCTCGGTGGCTCAGTCTGTAATCCCGCGCCTTTGGGAGGCTGAGGTGAGTGGATTGCCTGAGCCCGCGGGTTCGAGACCCGCATGGGCAAGCGAGACCTCATCTCTACAATAAATCAAAAAATTAGCCAGGCGTGGTAGCGCGCGCCTGTAGTTCCAGCTACTTGGAAGGCTGAGGCGGAAGGATCGCCGGAGTCCAGCAGGTCGAGGCTGCAGTGGCCAGGAGCAGCCACTGCACTCCAGTCTGGGCGACAGAGTGAGACTCCAACTCAAAAAAAAAAAAAAAATCAGTCAGTTATGGTGGCACACACTTTGGGAGGCTGAGGTGGAAGGATCTCCTGAACCCAGGAAGTCGAGGCTGCTGTGAGCTATGATCATCATGATCGTGCCACTGCTTTCCAACCTGGACAACAGAGATCCTGAATAATAATAAAAAAAAAATCCCAATGACAAGATGACCATGACATGTGAGCTGCGCCATTCAGTCTTGGATAGATGGTGTGTTCCACCCGGTGAACCCACGCTCTGCTGACTTCCTGTTTGGTCCTCGGCATTGAGCTAGATACAAGCGACACCAAGATGGATAGGACATGAGTCCTGCCTCCAGGAGCTCAGTGTCTGTTGTGCAAAGAGGGAAAACATAAGTTACTTATCAGACTGTGTGGTCAGCACTTCGATATAGGTATTAAGTGGGGGACGGAGTGTCCCCTGGCGAGGTCTGGGAATGTGTCCTTAGAGCGCAGTCTCTGTCTGGGGTTAAGCACCCGTCGCTTCTATTTCCATGAGTACGTAAACATATAAGAATATTCCTTCGGAGAGTTTGTTTTGTTTCATTTTTGAGTTAGGGTCTCATTCTGTCGCCCAGGTTGGAGTGCAGGGGCACGATCACGGCTCACCACAGCCTTGACCTCCTGGGCTCAGGTGATCCTTCTGTATTAACCTCCCAAGTATTATTTTTGATCATTTGTAGAGATGAGGCCTTGCCCAGGCTGGTCTTGAACTCCTGGACTCGAGTATTCCTTCTGCCTCGGCCTCCCAAAGTGCTGTGATTACAGGGATGAGCCACCATGCCTGGCCCCCCAAGGGGAGTTTTTAATGTGTTCAAGTCATGCATATGGTTATGCCACTTACTTTTTTTAAAAAAGATTGAAAAAACATTACACTCATTCCCCCTCATCGTTGCCTCATGTCCTCAAATAGCGTCGAAGACTGTCTCTCCATAATTTAACTATGGCTCTGTCTTTGGACAACTAGATTGTCTCTAATTTTTACTAACTGCCAACATAATTTGGAAAACAGCCACCCTCATCTTGGTCCTCCAGCGGGGAGTGTGGATAGGTCAGGGGTCAGGAGTTCCCTGCTGGCCACAGCCCCTCCCCAGGGGGTGGTGGGGGGCACAACAGAATGACCCATGCTTTTCAGAAGATCCGGTATGAGGGCTCTTTCTCAAAGTAGCATGATCTCACGGGCTTTCCCAGGTCAAGTACCCACTGGTCTCCAAGTGCATAAGTCTCCCCAGAGAAACCGAGCAGCCATCCTGGGCTACGTGAAGAGTCCCCGAGTCACACGCAGGAAACTGAGTTGCCAGTCTGTGCACCAGATCCCCCGCTGTTCCATATCTGCGGGGCCGCGTCTCTCTGCTCCCTCAGAGGACATGCCAGGTGGCTACGCCCTGCCTCCCTAAGCCTCTGCCATTTCCCAGGCCTCCTGTCCCCTGCCCCCGCTGCTCTGCCCTAGAGGACACAGAGGACGCCTCCGTGCCGCCTCCCCCTCTCTGTGTGATGGAGGAGTCCCTGAAACATGTCCACGCCCTTGTGCCAGGGAAAGGAAGGGCAGAAATGGCCTAGCCTGGTGTCCTCCACCCCCCTAAGCCAAGGACTCCTTAAAGCAGTGAAGGAAACACAGAGGACGATTCATCTACACAAGGGATTTGTGACCAAGCCTCTGTCTCCTCACCTGGACTCAGACCCTGTTCCTTACAAGATGACCTTGAACCGAACCAAGTCAGAGGCACGCCAGCCTCTCTCTCGTGGACTGATTTCTGTGATGAATGTCCCACGCTTACTGAGAACATCTCTGCATGGGCTCTCAAATGGATCGTGAGTGGGACTTTTCTGGTCCCCAAGTTTTCCCCTTGGGAGGAGAGGCCACTCAGACATTGTAGAAATGGACCTTCATCCATCTCCCTTGTACACGCAGGGCACATTCCCAGGACAGGATGGAGATGTCCGTCCACAGCGTCCTGTACCATCTGTCGTCCCACCATCTGTGTGTGGCAAACACCCATTGCCCTGGGAATCACAGCTCCTCACGGGAGGAGGGGTTTGTGGGTGGGCAGGGACTGGGCAGATAGGCGGGTGAGGAGGCCAGGAGGCTGGGAGTTCTGTTGGGTTAAGCAGCCCTGAGAGGGCAGCATGGGTGAATGAATGCAAGCCTCACCCGACAGATGCTATCTCGATGCCTAGCACGTGGGGTGGACATTGCACAATAAGACACGGGGTTTCTGGGGCACAAAGCTCGGACCCGTAGCCTCACGGATGAGCGGGGACCCCACCCAGGGTCCCAGGGAACTGCATGGGCCCACGGGAGGTTTCATGCGGTCACAGTGGTGACAGTGAGGACAATGGATTCCAGAGGGCTGAGCCCCAGGGCAGGCGAAGGACATGCTTGTCTCTGCCCTCCTGGGGAGCGTGGCCAGCTGGCTGCTATGGGATCAAAACGGTGGGGGGGGCGTCCCCCAACACAAGAGCTCATGGTGCACTGGCACAGGGGAAAGGTCACCTATCCCGGAGAAGCAGTGATTGCACAATGCCAGCATCCCAGCCATGTGGGCCCCATGACCCTTGGGCACACCTGGAGCTCTGGATGAGGCCGGCCTGTGCTGCTGCTGGGACAAAGGGCTTCGGTTCTGGAAGGTCCGGCCGCCTGTCACAGTGCAAAGTCCAGAAAGGGGAAATAAAATGTCAACACTTTCATCTGCCTTCGTATGCAAAAGTAGTTGCCAGAGGAAGGGAAAAGAAGATGGATTCAAAATGAGAATAGAGGCCGGGTGTGGTGGCTCATGCCTATAATCCCAGCACTTTGGGAGGCCGAGGTGAGAGGATTGCCTGAGCCCACAGGTTCAAGACCAGCCCGGGCAACTTGGCGAGACCTCATCTCTACAATAAACCAAAATATTAACCAGGTGTGATGGCACGCGCCTGTAGTTCCAGTTACTTGGAAGGCTGAGGCAGAAGGATTGCCTGAACCCAGCGGGTCGAGGCTGTGATTTCCATGAGTGTGCCACTGCACTCCAGCCTGGGCGACAGAGTGAGACTCCGACTCAAAAAATAAAAGAAAAAGAAAAAGAAGAAAGAAATGAAAATAGAAGGAAGAACCTGTAAACAAAGAAAAGCACAGAGATCACCGTATCTGATGAATGAACCATCCACTGACTGCATTGTGTCCACACACACCAGCTCGAAGGGCTGGAGGCAGTTCCGGAGATGGTATTTGCAAGATGTCTAACAGATACATCATCACTTAAATTAGAAAATCGCTTTCAAATCAACCAGGAACATGAGAAATCACAGAAAAAGAGATGGGAGTTCATAGCTGTGAAAATTAAAAAGGCCAATTAGTATGTGAGAAACTGTCTAACCTCACTTATGAGATCCTATTTTTCACCTAATTGATCCAAAAAGGAAAGTGCTGATAAAATTCAACTCTCCCCGGGGGGTTCCTGTGTCTGTACGTAGCTGACAGGGCGTGTCCCTTCGGCCTTGGCGGGAGACAAGTCGGGGCGTGACGCTTTGAACGAGCGTGTCATTTGCCCAAGTGGCATTCTAGGAATCTTCCCCAAAGACATTAGCAGGCTGAGGAGGGTGCCGACGGTGGCATCGCCCATAGCAGCTCCATGACTGGAAAGCACTCAGTGTTCCCCTGCCAGGGACAATCGTGCAGACGTGTGTACCCGTGTCATCTACAAAGCAAGCTGGACACAGTACAGCAGAGTGTCCATAACACCTGTTAGTTTAAAAAAATGTGTGTATGTGCTTGATTGTGTATATGTGGTGTGGGGCCTGTGTGAGGAGTATGCAGTGTGTGTGTGTGTGTGTGTGAGGTGTGTGCATGTTTGTGTCAGGTGAGTGTGTCTGTGTGGGCATGTTGTGAGGTGTGTGTATGTGTGTTTGAAAAGTGTTTGAGGTTTGTGGGGTGTGTGTGTGTGTATGTGTGCCTGTGAGGTATGTGGCTTTGTGTGTGATGTGTGTGTGGTGTTTATGTGTGTGATGTGTCTGTAGTGTGTGAAGTGTGCATATATGGACATGGTTTGTGTGTGTGATGTGCTTGTGGATATGTGTGTGAGGTGTGTGTATGGGTGTGAGTGTTGTGTATGGTGTGTTTGTGGGTAAGTGTGTGTGAGGCATGTGTTGTCATGTCTGTTTGTGTGAGGTGTATATCGTATATGTGTGTATGTGTGTTGTGCTTTTGTGTGTAGTGTATGTTGCATGTGTCTGAGGCTTGCGTGTGTGGTATGTGTCTGTGTGTATGTGTGTGAGGTGTATGTGGCATGTGTCTGTGTACGGTGTGTGTATGTGTGTGAGGCATATGTGGTGTGTGTCTATGGGTGGTGTGTTTGTGAGTATGTGCGTGGTGTGTGTGACATGTGTCTGTGTGTGATGTGTGTATGTGTAGTGTGGTATGTGTGTGTAGTGTGTGTCTGTGTATGATGTATGGTGTGTCTGTGACGTGTGTGAGGGGTGTGTGTAGTGTGTATCTTTGTGTGGTTTTGTGTGTGAGGCAGGTGTGTGTGGAATGTGTCTGTGTGTGGTGTGTGTATGTGTCTGAGGTATGTGTGTGATGTGTGCCTGTGTGTGGTGTGTGTGAGGCATGTGCATGGTGTGTCTGTGTGTGGTATGTTTATATGTGTGTGAGACGTGTGTGTGGTGTGTTTGTGGGTGTGAGAGGCATGTGTATGTGGCATGTGTCTGTGTGTGGTGTGTTTGTGAGTATGTGTGTGGTATGTGTCTGTGTTTGTGGGTATGTGTGTGGTGTATTTCTGTGTGTGGCATGTATATGTGTGTGAGGTGTGTGTGATCTGTGTCTGTGTGGTATGTATGTCTGTGTGTGCCATGTTTGTGTGTCCGTGAGTGGTGTGCGTCTGTGTGTGAGGCACGTGTATTGTTTCTGTCTGTGTGTAATGTGTTTGTGAGCATGTGTGTGGTGTGTTTGTGTGCCTGTGTGTGATGTGTCTGTGTGTGAGGCGTGTGTGGTCTGTGCCTGCGCATGGTGTCTGTGAGGCCTGTGCACACCCCTACGTAGATGCACACAGGAGGGACATCCCCTCACAGGTCCCAGGGCCACGTGTGTGGCGGGATGGAATGGCATGAGTGGCGCGTGGCTTCTGTGCTCGGCCTCCACTCGTCCACCAGCCTCTGCTCCCACTTGACCCTCTGAGGGCCGCCCCAAAGTTGCCCGTGGTCACCAGAGGCCTTTTCCAGTAGCCCTGAGGACACGCCTTCCCCTGCAGTCACGCTTCGAGAGGCGGACGTCCCCAAGAGGGGTGACGGTTGGAGGCCCTGCACGCAGATGCCACTGTGAGGTGAGGCCGTGGCCACGCATTTCATGCATTAAGCTTCACAGCAGAGATGCTCGCAGACACCATGAGAAGCTTAAAGCACCAGGTGACGGGCCACCCAGCAGGGCCCACCAAGTCAGCTCCCTCCTCCGTCCCCCTGAGGAGGGGCTGGCTGTGTCACCTCTCAAACCGGAAGCATGTTCAGCTGTTGGCCAGGGTTCCTCGGGGGAGCCCAAGGCTTGGCTTCCGCTTTAACTATTTCCATCTATGTAATTTTTTGAAAGAAGAATACATTAGAATTGTGGGCAAGATGGGTGCATTTCAACCATTGTCCATAATTATTCAATTTTCAGCAATAAATATATATTGTTTTTGTCATCAGAGGAAACCAAAAATCTAGCTTTTTTTGCTTTGTGTTGAGTTGGAGTCTTACCTGTCTCCTAGGCTGGAGTGCAGTGGCATGCTCACAGCCACCCCAGCATCGACCCGCCGGGCTCAGGTGATCCTTTCACCTTAGCCTTCCAAGTAACCAGAACTACAGGCGCCTGCAACCACACCCGACTCTTTTTTTTATTTATTGTAGAGATAAAGTCTCACCAAGTTGCCCAGGCTGTTCTCGAACCCGTGGGCTCAGGCAATTCCCTCACCTCAGCCTCCCAAAGTGCTGGAATTACAGGCTTGAGCCACCGTGCCCAGCCAAAATCTAACATTTTTAAAGGAAGGCCAAGCCTCCCAGTGGGGATTCCTGTGGCCCGAGAGGCCCCATTTGTGAAAATGAAAACAACATTTTATTTTCATTTATTTATTTATTTTTTGAGTCGGGGTCTCACTGTGTCACTGCAGCCTCCACCTCCTGGGCACAGGTGACCCCTCCACCTCAGCTTCCCGAGGAGCTGGGACTCCAAGTGCGTGCCACCATGCCTGGCTCATGTTTTTATTTTTTTGTGGAATGGGGGTCTCGCTATGTTGCCCAGGCTGGTGTCAAACTCCTGAGCCCAAGCAAAATCCTCCCGCCTCAACCTCCCAAAGTGCTGGGATGACAGGCATGAGTCACCCCGCCCAGCTGAAAACAGCAATCTAGAGAGATAGTCAATGACCACAAGATAATTGTGAAATGGTGTGACTGGGCGTCACCCAGGCCTGGGGTCAACTTTAGTCATGTGGCCGTGGGAGCTGACTGCCTTTCTGACCCTCTTTCTCTGCCTGTGAGCTGGAATTTGACTTTTTGGTTCTTTCCTGGGGGGGGAGGGCGGTGGGGAGAGGCAGGTGACCAGCCGGGAATGACACTGAACAGGAAGAGGACCACCGGACAGAGGCTTGTGGACACCGAGTCCCACAGTGACTCCCCCATGGAGATCGCAGGTGAGCTGTCAGATCGGCAGGCATGTGGGGGGCTGGCCACTTTCCTGCCTCTACCCACGGAGGCCCTCTGCCAGTGTCCTCGCACACGCGGCCTCTGGCCCTCCCCCTGGGCTCACGGCCTGGCTTTCCACCCCGGGACTCCTTCCAGCTTGGCTGCCTGGTACCCTGACCGTTCACCCACGTCATGCACAGCCCTGTGAGGTCACCCACAGACGCCACACAAGATGTCCTGTCCCTCCCCAGAACCTCAGAGTCTCCCGAGGAAGCCCAGCCCACTCTGAGGGAGCAGCATGGCAGGGTGATGCCATCGAGCAATGCTCCTGCAGCCCCACACGCACAGATCACCTCTGTTGTGTCCCGGGTGCTCCTCCCGATCCCCTC
>CAUYQG010200468.1:0-18099 GCA_963574415.1 Tarsius wallacei | reverse complement strand
GTAGTTCCAGCTACTTGGAAGGCTGAGGCGGAAGGATCGCCGGAGCCCAGCAGGTCGAGGCTGCGGTGGCCGGGAGCGGCCACTGCACTCCAGTCTGGGTGACAGAGTGAGACTCCAACTCAAAAAAAAAAAAAGAAGAATTCTTTCTGACATAGCTCATCCTCTTTTTTTTAATAGAATATAATGCAATCTTATTAGTTATATACTCGTTATTTACTTGTCTAACGCCTGTCTTACCCACAGAGAGCAAATGCCATAAAAGCAGGAAATGCAAATTGTTTTCCACGGTGCTTGGGCTCAATCAATATCAGCTGACTGAAGGAAGGGGAGACTGAAACTTGGCTTAATTAGTTGATATGTCGGCATCCTCCTGAACTTCACTGTCAACATCACAGCCAGAGGAGGTGACCTTTGCACCTGGAGGCAGGTAACTGGGAAACCTCTGGACCATTTGAGGTGCAATGTCCCCAGTCATTGTGGAAGTTTTAGCGTGGACTCAGCAGAGGGTAGTCTCAATCCCCCATCAGGAGCTCAGGCGACAGAGACACTTGGCCATCAGAGATATTATTAAGAAGGAGACACAAGCTATCCCAGGAACTATACTGAAGCTTGGACTTTAGGAGAAAAGGATGAAGTGCAACTGCTGAATTCCTGACCTCGAGCCCTCCAAACCCATAGACATGGAGCCTCTGACCCTGTACCAGAGCACTGTGAGGGCACCTGCTGGAACCAAGTAGCCCTGGGAGTGAGGCATGGAAGGACGACAGGGCAGAGAGCCAGAGCAAATCTCTCTAAAAGGGAAGTGCTCCTGTGTGCTAGAAATGAAAGTACACTCCATGAGACCTATTGTGGGAAGAACCTAATTAAAGGCTGCCATGTGGTTACCATAAATCAGAGGCATGGCTGGGCTTTTCTTTCCCTTTATTCAGGACACAACATGAATCAGCTGTGCCTGAAGCTACCACTGGTCACTGTCTGCTTTTCACCAATACAGTGGTTGGTCCTTGTACATAAATCTGGCACATTATTTCCTTAGATTACATTGCCAGAAGTGCAGCTGACAAGCTCAAGGGTAAAAACAAGTTAAAGGTAGTCTATGTGGCTGAAGGACCAATAAAAGGTGTACAAATATACATACCCTCCAGTGACGAAAAAGCCTGCTCTCTGTGTCACACATGTACACACACACACACACACACACACACACACACACACACACAATATCATGTATCTGTCTTTGTATCTGCCAACATGATAAGTGGTAAGCCTGTGGTTTTCTGAGCCTTTTCCTGGTTACCAATGAGATTGAATATCTACTCAGATATTTACTGACTACCTATATTTCTCCATTTATGAATTACCTATTTGTAGCCAACACTACATTTTTCCAGAGGAAACATCCATTTTTTTCATAATGATTTGTGAAGACTACTTACATACAATGAATGTTAATCCAATTGATCACTTCTCCTTCAATTTTGTGTTTTTGTATTTTTAATTTTTATGTGGTCAAATCTGACAATATTTTCCTTTAGTTTCTGGCACTTGTATCAGGTTACCATCTGTCAATTCCTGTCATACTTCAGTAATAATCTGACTTCCCAGAAGACAGTAAAAGTGACAAGAGGGCTTCCCAATTCTGGCTGAGGTAGGGGCGCAACAGGGAAGCAGAGTGTGGGGAGATGCCCAGAGAGAGAGCCTCTCTCCTCTCACAGAGGAGAGAGCGTATTAAAAAGCCCAATGCTAACACACTACGCTCACAAATGCAGGAGAAAGGAAAGATGAGAAGCTCACCTTAGACATATTTCACCTGTCTCTGTGATGTTGGGGTGCCAGATCCTGGTCAAGCATTTCACTTTGGGAGGCTGCAACACAGAGAGGGAATGAGAAAGATAGCACTGACAGTCTGTCCAAATCATGGCTCCAAAGCCTTGTTCATCACTATTTAGATGCTTGTTTCATGGCTTACTCAGCATGTAATCTGACATCCGAGTACAAATTCAACCTCGAACACTGGCTTGCTTCACCTTCACAGGTGCAAATTTTCACACTGCATCCATAAGTGCTGGGCTCACTAAGAAAGTCTGCCATGGACGTCAGAGCACTTCTCTACAGGCCCCAATGTCCTGCTGGCTGATGGTGCTGTTGACTGGGACTCTGCCACCTTCCACACTCGAGTTCAGGACTGCAAAGAGGCATCCACAGTACACTCTAGAAAAGAGTTCTGCACCATCCAGGTCCAAATTCTAACCAGGGGCCCCCCAATACTCCTTTGCACTGAAAGCTACTGAACTGAGGCTGAAAGTGATTGTTTCTTGCAAGAACAGTCTATTCCCTTTGCAGGATGTTTCTGAAGTTGCTACTGTACTATACATTTTCCTAGATAAAAGTCTTAGTCCACTTTATACTTAGAGGAGGGAAAAGGAATGAAAATGAGTACCCGGGGATAAGGTATATCAACATCACTTATGACCTGGCATGTTTGGATAGTTCTTTTAAGATTTTTCTATTGTAAAAGCAATTTATACTCATTTAGGAAAAGAGACAACAAAATGAAAGAAAATACACAGATTTATTAATATATAACATATACAATAATATAATATATAAATGACATATAACATAATATATAATCAAGTATATGTTTCCTTTCATTTTTGTCTTATATGTAAGTACACACACACACACACACACACACACACACACACACTCCCTCCCTCCCTCCCTCTCTCTTTCTCTCTCTCCCTCCCCATCTTCATCCACCCAGAAGTAACCTCTACTGACACCTGATGATTATTTTTTGAGCCCCTTTTCTAGACCACACATGTATACATATAGGTATGCATGCACATTTGTTTTTCTTTATAGAAGACAGCTATGCTGTTTATTTTTCAGTTACTTCTGCCATCATTTCAGATGGCTTTCCTGCATTCCACAGTACAAACACCTGCATTTATCAAGCCACTTCCTTGCCTCTGGACATTTAGGGTGCTTCCCACTTCTCCAAGCCCTACTGTATCAACGCCCATATCTTTGCTCAAAGCCAGTATGAAATACTTCCTCAGGATGTAATGCACCCTCACCTGCAGCATGGGAGAGAGCCCTCGCTCCAGGTCTTCTCTCACAGTGAGGTCTCCTTGGTTGATGTGCAGTAAGTGTTATCTCTCAGAATCTCATCAGAAATGTCATATCAAAAAGCAATCAACCCTTTGTCAAATGGGTGTAACATTTTCCTGGTTTATCATTTGCTATTTTTATTTCTGATGTGCCCTGAAGAGTGGAAGGTTTTATCTTTGTAATCAAATTTTTATCTTTGATACCATACTCAGAAAATATTTCAGTCGGGCATGGGGGCTCAAGCCTGTAATCCCAGCACTTTCAGAGGCTGAGGCAAGAGGATTGCCTGAGCTCAGGGGTTCGAGACCAGCCTGGGCAACTTGATGAGACTTTGTCTCTACAATAAATCAAAAAATAAGCCGGGTGTAGCAGCGTGTGCCTGTAGTTCTGGCTACTTGGGAGGCTGAGGTGGAAGGATCGCCTGAGCACAGCAGGCCGAGGCTGCAGTAGCCGTCAGCGTGCCACTGCACTCCAGCCTGGGCAACTGAGTGAGGCTCCAACTCAAAAAAAAAAAAAAAAAGAAAGTATTTCATCATCTAAACATTCTCCTGTAATCTTCTAGTACTTTCATAGCTCCACATTTTTATTTGTATAAAACATACTTTTTCAGCACCCTAATGAATTTCCTTTCTGATTTCTTTCTTTCTTTTTTTTTTTTTTGAGTTGAAGTCTCACTCCGTCGCCAGGCTGGAGTGTAGTGGCATGCTCACCGCCACCCCAGCATCGACCTGCTGGGCTCTGGCAATCCTTCCATCTCAGCCTTCCAAGTAGCTGGAACGATAGGCACATGATTCCCATGCCCAGTTAATTTTTTGGATTTATTGCCGAGACAGGCTCTCACCGTGTTGCCTAGGCTGGTCTTGAACCCACGGGCTCAGGCAATCCTCTCACCTTGGCCTCCCAAAGTGATGGGATTACAGGCTTAAGCCACCACACTGGACCTTCTTCCTATTTCGAAACACCACAAAATCAACAGACTTCCAAAAAAAAAAATTAAGCTGACTGTTCAAATGCATGTGTCTGAGGACTGAAAAATTTAGTTTAAATGCATTTTCATATGCTTTGATGTGCTTTTCTGCAAATAAGTGGAAATACATTTGACAGAAAGAAGTGACAGCATCCCTCACTTCCAATGAAGCACTTAAACTGCAGAGGGAAGGTCAGACTGCTGCCAGGGGCAGGGCTGTGTGCACTCCTCTAAGTCACAAGACAGAGTAGCAGTCTAGTGTCAGACTGAATCACTAACTCTTAACATCTGAAGGAACCTAGAAGAATGGTAAGCTCACTCTCCCTCCCAGTCAGGGTGCCTCTTCTATGGAGGCCCCAATACATGACTATCCAGTCTAGTGTTACTACATCTCCCAAGAGTTTGGGGTATTTGCCCTTTCTCCTCTCATCCCTTCACACCTTCTGTAGTTAGAAGTTAACACAGGTGCCTCCTTTATCAATGCTCCTTTCAACTGTGATCCCAGAACAGTAAGCACAACTCTGCACCCGCTTCTGGCACACACACTTTCCAAACAATTTGTCTTGTATCCTACCCCTCTTCCCCTCCTCCCTCATTCCCCCTCAATGCCTGGCACAGCCATCCACCCAATTCACATGGCTAAGAGTCTAATCTATGACAAATGCTGCAGTTCAAATCGATGGGGAAGTGGATTATTGAGTAGACCACAGGCTACCCATTTGGAAAAATACAGGTAGATCCCCACTTACAGCTTTATCCTAAATGCACTGAAACTAAACATAAAAGAGAAATAAAAGAGGACTAGAAGAAAATGTAGATAATCATCTTGGAGTCTGAAGCTTGCTTTAAGCATTTCATAACATGAAAAAATCCATGAAGAAAATGATTTGACACAAAAACAAACTTTCATAGAACAGAAGATGACAAATGTAAAACAAAGAAAGTATCTATAGCATGGCTGAGAAACTAAGAAAAATGTCTCATTACTTTATATATAAGAACTCTTATAAATGTAGAAGAAAAACAAACACCACAACAGAAAAGTGAGCAAAGGACATAATAGTGGCTCATAAAATATGCAAATCACTATAAGTAGAAAATAATATCCAGCATCATATTTAAGAAATGAAAATTCAAATGATAATTAGACATCAAATGAGATATCACTTCTTTTCAAAATAGCAAAAAGAAAAAAGAATGAAACTATCTTGCTGAAAGATTAAGAAAAGGGAATTTTCAAACACTGAGGGTGAAAATGTCAACTGACACCCCTCTTTGAAGGTGAGTTAATAGGATTTATCAAGAGCCTTAAAATGGAGCATCAATTACTCAATACCCAGGCACCCCCTTTGGGTCCCCTCCCACTGTGTGAGCTTTTCTGTGCTCTCAATAAATCCTGTTTTTAAAAAAAATTACTCAGTGCCCTTAATGCCTCTTGTAAGAATTTAGCCAAAGGAAAAAGGCAGACAGACATGAAATGTGTGTCCTGGATACACCTCACAGCCCTGTTTATTCCAGGGGCAGCAAAACACAGCCCACAGACCAAAGCCAGGCCAGGCCTATCTTCACATGCTCAAAGATTGGTTTTTACATTTTTAAAAGGTGATTAAAAAAAGAATATGTGACAGAGATCACATGTGGTCCACAGAGCCGAAAGGATTTATTATTATCCTTTACAGAAAGTCTGGTTTATATTATCAAGAAATAGGGCTAGGGTTGTTTAAAACCAAGAACAATGAAGTACTCTTATTAATGATGATGCAATAATATGTTAACTGACATGATAGCATATGTCCATCATATTATAATGTGAAAACCCCCAAGTTAACAGGTCATGTGTACCATGACTCCATCAGTATGCAGGATTATATACTATCTGTACCAGATATTAAAAAGTCATGGTGATCATCTCTGGATAGAGAGATTATGGGTGATTAACCCTTTACACTCAGATGTACCCTGAGAGGGGACATAAAGAGACTGTTAGTGATTATACAAGACAAACTTATAGAAGCGCAAATTTTTTTTTTTTTTAGTTGGAGTCTGACTCCTTCACCCAGGCTGGAGTACAGTGGCACACTCACGGCCACCCCAGCGTCGACCTGCTGGGCTCCAGCGATCCTTCTGCCTCAATCTTCCAAGTAGCCAGAACTATAGATGCGCGCTACCACATCTGGCCATTTTTTAATTTATTGTAGAAACGAGGTCTCACCAAGTTGCCTGGGCTGGTCTCGAACCCGCAGGCTCAGGCAATCCACTTACCTCGGCCTTCCAAAGTGCTGGGATTATAGGCTGAGCTACTGAGCCTGGCCGGAAGCACAAATTTTTAAAAAATGTATGTTTCCTTCAAGTTTTCCATTCAAATTGTATGAAAAAGCAAATAAAGAGATGGGATATATACTGAGATATGATCAATCAGTTGAGAAGTTGTTTTCAGGAATCACTAGTGCATCCTTCCACATCTTCGACGACAGACTGAACAATAAACTACATATTATTCATGTGAGAGGAAAATGCAACTGTACTGTCTACTCAAATAGAAAAACACCAGGTGGAAGATGTCCAACATATTACTACTGCACAACATGTATCAATAAACCTACAATTCATGTCAGTGACTGTTTCACATATTATCACACATTAGAAAAATGATACAAAATTTTTGATTTTTTGTCATAAATAAGTTCTTCAACGTTCAAAATTCCATCATAAGTCAAATATAATTATAATAAAATAATTGGTTCTAACACTATACTATTTAATATAAATTGATTCATTTTTCCCTATTTCATCAAAAAAAGTGTGGTCGAGCTATTAGAAAGAAGGTGGTATGCAAGATATCTCCAAGGGCAAAGGGTTAATAGTCTACTTTTGTATAGCCATGTTTTCTCAATATCCTACAAAATCTAATAAATTATACAAAAGGAACAGAGGCAAGTAGGCAGGAATTCAGCTGTCTCTTGTGGTTGTCATGACTGCTAGTCAACAAGTGACTCCTTTAAGGGGACATGACAGGATGCCCTTCCTTACCCCCTCTAGGCTGATCATGGCCATGTTACTTGTTTTGGCCAACAGGTAAGTGGACGTAATGTCTGTCACTTCTAGAAGGAAACCAGAGCCAAAAAGCAAAGAGCTGCATTTCCTTTCTTCTGCTTCAGCACACAGTTTCCTCCAGTCGGCTCATGATTGACACACTGACACACCCAAAGACTGTGACATCAATCAGGCTAGACAGCTTCTGGGTTGAGGTGCCCCTCCTCCTCCAGGTCACCCCAGGAACATGTCATGTGCTCCTCCTCTGGTGTCCCACCACCCCCTACGTTACCAAGCTCGTCATTATCATGACTGTTGTCATCTCCCAGGAGGCTGAAATTCTTAAAAGCTACCAACTTTTCATCCCTGCCCCTGCAGTGTCTGATACAGGGCCTGGCATACTAGAGGATCTCATTAAATGTCACTACATCAGTTCAGCTAGTTTCTTAAACTAATAGGAAATATGAGGCAGGCTTCAGACTTCGAAGTAAAGTTCAAAGTCAAAGGGACAAATAAACAAAGGAAATTTGACTTTTAGCTGCTGGGATATGGGGGAGGGAGGGTACATGGAAAGGGAGATTTCAAATAGGCATTTTTTCTTTTAAAAGTTTATTCTAAAATAATAATCGACCTTATTAAAAGTTTTTCAGATTCACAATGTTAATTAATAACAGCTCTTCACTGCAGGAACTATAACTATCAGAGGTTTTTAAAAGTCCTTATAAAGCACATAAGTCATACAAGTCGAGACAGAAAAGCAGATGCACCTGAGAAGCCCCAGCCAGCCCCAGGACACAACCCTGGACATGGATGCGTCTGCTTATGCTGAAAAACAAGGTGCCCTCAGAGTTTACTCTCATACGCCCCTCCCCGATGCCTGTACCTATATATCTTCACATGCTGGTTGAATTATTATTATTATTATTTTGAGTCGGGGTCTCATTCTGTTGCCAAGGCTGGAGTTCAGTGACACAATGACAGCTCACTGCAGCCTTGACCTTCTGGGCTCAGGTGATCCTTCCTCCTCAGCCTTCTGAGGATCTGGGACTACACCACCATATACCACCATGCACCACCATGCCCAGCTAATTTAAAAAAAAATTTTTTTTGTAGAGACAAGATCTCACTATGTTGCCTAGGCTGGTCTCGAACTCCTGGGCTCAAGCAATCCTCCTGCCTTGGCCTCTCAATGTTAGGATTACAGGCTGGGCCACCACACCCAGCCTGGCTAAGTTGTTTAATCTGTTTTCTGTACTGTTAAGTTTGTGGAGGAGCAGAGAGAGTCAACCTCTGGAGAGTCTGCATTTCTCATCAGCACAGCAGGCATAGTATGTGCTGGAAATACAGTGTAGGCAAGGCAGTCTGGACTCCTCCTTCAGGGCTCATGGTCTAGCAGGAAAGAGATGCTAAAGAGAGCTATTTATGTAAAGATTAATTATAAACATGGCAAACACAACTACTTTTATATTCAACCAAGTACTGCAATTAATGGTCCCCTGGAAACACCCTCCCATGGATGCCAATGACACACATTGTTCTGCCACTAAGGAAAATGACCCACACTCACCTGGATGAGAGGCAGAGAGGAAGAAAACTCAAGAAGAAAATGGGATGGACAGGTCAGGGAGGGGAAGAGGAAAGAACCCTACAGAGACAGGTTAGGAACTAGGTCTCCCCAGAGCCGCCAGATGCTCTCAGTATCTCTGGGCTTCAGAATGTGGGGTTTTATTCCTGATGAAATCTAACCAGCACAACATTTAGAAAACTTCCAACAGCAAAATATAAAAATGTAAGATCACAGTAACAAATCTGAAGGTCAAACACTGCACACGGAACTTCAGAAGGGCTACAGGGATGGGAGATCAAGTGTTTCTGCCTTCCCAAGGGAACTGATAATGGTGAGGGGGCTGGAGAGTGGAAGGTCCAAGAGAGGAGACAGGAAAATCTCTGGAAAATTCAAGCTTTACCCTTCACTTCGACCTACGTGCCAGTCACCAATTAACTAGGGAAATGAGTCTTAGAGGCTCAGCGGCTTCTAGCCTCTCTTTTTTTCATTCTCCTATGTATTTCTTTAAGTCACTATAGGATGGGACAGTATGACCAATGTTTTCTCACCACCTGTATGGTGGGAAGGGCACACGTTTAAAAGCTGGGTGGCCATGAATATGAATCAGTTTCGGCAATTCAGCGTCTACACTGGCAAAGCTAATTTTTAAAGTTTAGCTTTCTGAGTACAAACTTCCTAATGATATGAATATTAAAATTACCCACTACCAGAAGAAAAGAATAAAGAAATGTGAGTGAACATGCCTGGCACACAGCAGCTCTCACTAGCTGCCCATTCCTTCCTTGGCATTTTATCATGTTTAGCTTTCTTCTTATAAAGAGAACATGAACCTCCCCTGCTAAATGTGCCTGATATGCCTGAAATGATGGTTCTGCGGTGTCTCTGCCTGTTTGCTTTACCAGCGTGTGCTAAACTCCCCCTCAAGCTATCCAGAAGAACAGTGTTATAAACTTACCACCTTTGATTTTCACATTCTTACTTTCAATGCATAATCCATAGACATGCCTATGTATAGATATTTAGTGGCAAGTCTGAAATTTTAAATATTGTATGCCTGGCTGTTTCCAGAAACCACCAAATAACCCTCAAATTCTAAATATCTGTACTTAAACCAAACTTCTCAAGTTGCTTCTCACCCAGCAAGGTTTCTCAATCTGTGACTTCAGAAGAATGGAAAGTCTCTGCAGGTAGCTGTCTGGCTGGATGAATGAACTAAGACCTGAAATGTGTATTTTCCTGTCTCTGTTTAAAAATCAATTTTTTTCTTGGATTGTTGACTCCTCATCTCCATAAATTAAATTTCAAAAAGAATTTATAATGTAGTATAGCTCAGTAAAAAAATCAATTTCCATAGATTAAGGTTTGGCTTTTTAAAAAAGTGTTGCAGCCACTGACCTGAACCCTGGTATTTGGGGTCAGGTGTAACTCCACTTGTCAAGCAGTGGAAAGCACATTTACTGCAAGCAAAGTAATGGGGCACATGGTGTCTCCAATACCCACTTCTTCAAATTAACAAAAGGTTTCATTTTTTCACTATACCACCATCAGATTTTTCTTTCCCATTTGATAGGCTGAGACGGTTAGAAAATATCAGGAGAAACATATGTATGCAATATATATAAATAAAACAAGCAAGCTGAACTGGCCATGTGCCCATTCCTGGCAGTGAGAACTGAGACACTCCATGCTGGCCCCTGAGGCATGGCCACACCATCTCTAATACCTCACTCAGGAGTATGTAGAGTTATTCAGAACCTGTGTTGGTTTCTCACTGCCAAATTGAAAATGCCCAATAAAACCCCTGATCTGAGTTTTTTCATTTTCTCCCCCATTCTTCCCCACCCCAATTCTTCATTCAAGTAATCCTGGTCCATCTGTCTTCCACAGGCTGCAAGTTCTCAAATCCACACATGCCCTCAGCAGCAACCGACTAGGCAGACTGCTTCCCATGTTCCCATGGCACCTAGAATGCCCTCTCCTGGCTCTGGGCCAAATCAGGACAACTCAAATTCTATTTTTCTTTAAATGATGAACTGGCTTCAGGCTAGGTGCGGTGGCTCACACCTCAGCACTTTGGGAGGCTAAGGCAAGAAGACTATTTCAAGCCCAGCCTGGGAAACATAGTGAGATCACATCTCTACAAAAAATCAAAAAATTAGCTAAGCATGATACCGTGTGTCTACAGTACCAGCTACTTGGAAGGCTGAGGCAGAAGGGTCACCTGAGCCCAGGAGGTCAAGTCTGCATCAAACCGTGATCATGCCAGTGCACTCCAGCCTGGGTGCAGAGTAAAAACTCTGACTCAAAAAAAATGGGGGGAAGGAAAAAAGGGAGAGAGAGATTAACTGGCCTCAATCACTTTCCAAAAGTGATCACCTCATATCCTTTTCTTAATTTCCGAAAATCAGTTTCCTATCATTGACCAATATCTCTACTGTTTGCTACTTACCACTTTTATCACTTTATCAACTTTCTACACTTTATCACACCTCCCTAAGTCTGTAAATTCCTCAAAAGCAAAAACAGAATATGAAAGTATTTGCTATAATTATTATCTAGAAGGGTCTTTGAAGGCTTAACATGTAGTTATGAGCATAAATTATAGTTTAAAATTATGTCATTATTCCCTGAAATTTTAAAACACACATTTTATAGGCTTATGAAATTGTGGTGTTATACTGTAAACAAAGCTATAGTCTTAAATAAAGTGCTTATTCTTCTTCATTGCCAGACTTAAACACATAAGGTTTGCATAAAATACATAGGCAGACTGCCTGGCACACAGTACGCGTAAATATTGTTGAATAAACAGTTTCTCTACTGACACTCTACATAGTGCTTACAAGTGACATTCACCACAGAATTACTAAATTCCATGCTCAGCCACACATGGACACACACTGAGGAGACTGCTAGGGCGCTGGGCCAGCAGCAGGCCACCAGCCACAGGCACCCCCGCCCAAGAAGGAAAACAACAGGCTCATCGCAGGCTACTCACCACCATGTTGTACGCATCGGGAACTTCAGTTTCAAACTGAAATTTTCCACCCTGGTAGTAACCCTCATCTATCAAAAAACACAAAACAAAACAAAAAAGTCCTTTAAATTAAAAAAAAAGGAAACAAAAAGCAAATACTATGTTAGGATATGGCAAACATAGAGAATTAAGAGTTTAAAAGTAGGATTGCTGTGTTCCTTGGTTCCTTCATCAAATGCAGGCACACTGGAGGACGCTCTACCCTAACCTGAACAGAAATGGGCTCTATCACCTGCCTGCTGTCTGTCTCCTCACCAGGTCAAGCACGCCCTCAGGGAAGGACAGGGCGTCTTTCTGGGACCATCTGACTGGCTCTTTTGCTTCCTATCACCTTCCCAGAACACACAACCTAAGACCCTATTCCGTCCACATTGTCATCCAGCGTATTCCCCTCCCAACACATCTCATACCTTAAATGACTTCTTTATTTACTTACTGCTGATCTCTCCAAGAGAATCAGGAACACATGACTAACAGTCACTCAACAAACATTTATTGAATACCCACACTCTGCTGGCATTGTTCTAGGCCTTGGGGACACAGCAGTGAACTAGACAATCACTGCCTCAGTGAGTGCTTGGCACAGCCTATGGAACAGAGCAAGCCCTTCAGAAATTTGGGCTGGTGGGCGTGCAGGAGGATGTCCAGGGTCTGGGAATCACCACCATGTCATGTACCCCTCACTCCCTCAGGGCTGTAGACCCCATAGGGCAGTCCCTCTCTCAGACTGCATTCTGCCTGGGGCCAGTAAATGGCAGCTGGTGTTGCTTCCAACAGAGGGCGCTCCAGCATGAATAAGCCTGGAAAATCCTCCTAGGAATTATCTTCAATTTTCAAATTTGACAAAATTAGCACCAACTTTAAAATTCAGGCTCATCTTCCCCCAAAATATTTATCATCATGAACAAATCAGCAATATTAAAATCTTATTGCTTCCCTCAACTTCTTATATAAAATGAACATTTAATAGCAAGTTGATAGCCTTAACCAAATCACTAAAAAAGTTCTATTTCTTCTTTGAGAGTTTTGAGACTGCATCAATATTTATGTAGTCCAGCAGTTAAAACTGACATTACCTATACCCATTATTCTTTGACAATCTGATAGAAGAGAAATACTACTTCTCTCTTATTTTATATTATCTGATGAATACCTTAAGTTTATTTCCTATCATTGTTCATTTGTATTTTTTCTTGTAAGAACTGAATGATTAATGTTCTTTAACTATTTTTTTATTTCTGAGGTAGTCACCTTTTAATCACCACTATAAAAAGGTTCTTAAGAAAAAAGCTGTAGCTTTTTATATTTGTTACAAGTAATTTTTCTTAGTCTGCTGTTTGCCTTTTCTTGATTTTGCTTCTGAACACTAGTTTTCCATTTTTAAAAAGCCAGTCATTCTTTAGGGTTCCTGTCTTTGGTATCATGCTTTAAGAAGGTCTTTCCCAACCAATATTATATAAATATTCTTCTATATTTTCTTCTAGTAATTTTATGGTCTCAAAGATTACATTCAGTCAGCTCATTCATTCATCTAGAGTTTATGTTATTATACGGAATAAGGTGGTATATTTTTTCCTAATTGGTTGTTTAACCATCCCTATGGTATCTATTATTCTTTCCTTTCCCTGCATATTTGATATGCAGATTTCTAATTTTTATAAATACACTTGGATTTGCGACTGACAGTATGAAGTCGCTGGCAAAGATACTTGTTTGGGGACATTTTTATCTCCACTTTTCAAATAAGTGGCATCTTAGGTATAAAATACACAATGCAGACTCTTGTTACCAAAGGTTCTATGGAGGTTGCCTCTTACATGTGCTCTGATTTTAACCACTGCAGCACAGAAATCCAACATTAGGCTTAACTTTGCAAATCATGCAGTCACCTCTATGAATTCTTTTCACAGCCTTTGGATGCTGCTGCTGCACCTGCTCTGTCTTTTTCCTTAAGCATGACTATTACCTACGACAGACACCGTGGTCTATCCTCATAGCTATGCTCTGGCCATTCCATCCTGCCACTCTTTTTCAAAGACGTTATTTGGTCTAATCTGATTTCACTGTATTCCCTCTGTCCCTGATAATTATTAGGATTATATCTTCTCTTAACTCACTGAAAAGTGAAAACAGATTGCTCTAATTTTCTTCTCTTTCATGAAACAAATCTCTTTTGGGAAAATGATCTGCTCCTGAAACAGTATTTCTATTTCTCTCTTTGAAGTGGCACAACTTTTCAAACTGATCATATCTGCTTATTTATTGTTGAATTTGCCCAGAAATTCCATAGTTCACCTTAAATTAACTGGGGAGCAGACCGGACTGAGACGAAGCCAAGGAGTATCTCTTGTTTACCAGGTTTTCTTAATAACAACTCCAGTTGAAGCGTTTTGATTCACCTTCTGCACCAGGTTCTGGGACATGCCTAGACCAGGTGGAGACAGGAGGAAGGCCTGCTCACCTCTGGAGCTGGCAGACAGAGGGCTTAACTGCAGTATATACCATGTATGAACCCAGGACAAGCCAACAAGTCCATTGCTGCTGGAGCTGAAAACATTCTGCCCCTCTGATAACTGGGTTTTTTAAAACAATAATGAAACGCAGCAGGGGAGAGTCCCTGGAACTCAGATCTCAACAGGCCAGGCTGGATCTCACCCCACAGTTACAGTTAGAGAAATTCTTCCTTCCCCTTGTGCCTTGCCTCCTATCTTGGAGGACCTGCACACCAGTGTCTTCAAATGAGTTATGAGTAACCTGGGAAAACACACCTTTCCAAGAGTTATATGGGCACATGTCACTTTGAAAGAATCCACTTCTAGATTCTAGGTGGCCAATGTTCACATATGTTTGGACCTGGAATAAATCTGACAATGCCCTGGAGACCCAGGACTCCAGCTCTCCCTCCCCCTCCCTTTTCACAACATGTCTCCCCATTTCAAAAGAAGGCCTACCTTGTCACCTCTTCTCTTACTAGGATGAACTGCACTAAGTCATGAAAACATCCCAGGGGACAAAAGGACTGAGTGATACACTGGTAACAGTAAAGTCTCCTTGAGGCACAGCTTTCTGGTAGAGTTATGCTTTTCCCTATCTCACACTCATTGCTATAAAAGGCAAAGCATGGCTTCATAAATGTCTTAAGTTCAGACACTGTGTCTGATGGCAAGGATGATTAAAAATTCATTTAGTAATTTCATATCCTAGACCACTGTGAAAGAAGGCACATGAGAGGCAAGCAAAGGGGGTGACAATGAACAACGGCCATGGCTGTGGCCCCAAAGCTACAAAGTAGGTAGGTGTAAGCCACTTCAAATCAGGCTGTCCAGCTGGGACCTTGAGGAAGGGGAAGAAAGACAAAGAAAAGAGAAAAATGGAGAGACTGTGGAGATGTGAAGCCAGTGTGAGCAGAGCTAGGAAGCAGCCTACACACAAGCACCAGGGAGGTGGGCAGGGCAGCAAGAGGCCCACAGCAAGGACCAGGATAGGTGGGCAGCACTCGACGGACACAGGGCTGCAGACAAAGACATGATGTCAGCTGTTATACAGAGATGCTGAGATTTTGGGGAAAACACAAACATAATAAGGAAACCAATGGATGATTAGGGGAAAAGAACCAAAGGGAATATCAATCACTGGAAAACATAAATCTAAAATGAAAAACTCACTGGATGACCTTAACAGCAAATTAGACACTATAGAAACAGAATTTGGAATTCTCTAAAATGAAGTACAAAAAGAAAAGTTAATGAAACCTTGTGACCCAGTGGAGGCATAATTTACATGCAGAGGTAAATCTATAAGCAAGAGATATAATAAATAGAGACTAGAGCCCCAGAAAAGGGTCACAGAAATATTTAAGGAAATTTTGGCCAAACTGTGTCTAAATTTGATGAAAACTATAACTCACAGATCCAAAATGTTCAATAAACAGCAAATGAGATTAAAAGAAAGAAAACAGGCCAGGCGCAGTGGCTAAAGTCTGTAATCCCAGCACTCTGGGAAGCTGAGGTGAGAGGACTGCCTGAGCCCAGGGGTTTGAGACCAGTCTGGGCAACTTGGTGAGACCTTGTCTGTACAATATATAAAATTTAAAAAAATAATAATAAATTAGCTGGATGTGGTAGTGTGTCTGTCGTTCCGGCTACTTGGAAGGCTGAGGCGGAAGGATCGCCTGAGCCTAGCAGGTTGATGCTGGGGTGGCCATGAGAGTGCCACTACACTCCAGCCTGGATGACAGAGTGAGACTCTGACAACAAATAAACAAACAAGTAAATAAACAAATTAATTAAGTAATTAAATTTAATAAGGAAAACCACTTCCTAGCACATTATAGTCAAACTGATGAAATCAGCATTAAGGAGAGAATCTTAAAAGCATTTGGAGAAAAAAAAAAAAACATCGCATAAAGTAGAACAAAGAATTACACTAACTCCTCCTAAGGAAAAAAATATAAGCAAGAAGGCAGCAGAACGACATCCTTATAATGTTGAAACTGTCAACCTAAGAATTCAACACTCGGTAATACTGATGGACTGATTATGACAAACCTGCACTGCAAAAAACTCTCCAGAATGTTCTTCAGAAAAATAACAGTTGGAAACCCAGATCCACAAAAAGGAATGAGGGTCATAGGTGATAAGAATGTGGATACATTTACTTAAAAAACAGACTATTTAAAGCAAAGATAATGTATTCTGGGTTACAGCATATGTAAAAGTCAAATGAATGGGAACTACAAAATAAAGGTTGGGATGGGGAAATGGAAATATACTATCTGTCCAAGTTTCCACCTTAAGAATTAGAATAAGAAGACTAAATTAAACTGAAAACAAGCCGGTTTAATTAAACTGAAAACAAGCTCAGTGGCTCAGCCTGTAATCCCGTGCTTTGGGAGGCTGAGGTGAGTGATTGCCTGAGTTCGCAGGTTGGAGACCCGCCTGGGCAACTCGGCGAGACCTCATCTCTACAATAAATCAAAAAATCAGCCGGGTGTGGGAGCGCATGCCTGTAATTCCGGCTACTCGGAAGGCTGAGGCAGAAGCATCGCTGGAGCCCAGCAGGTCGAGGCTGTGGTGGCCGGGAGCGGCCACTACACTCCAGTCTGGGCAAGAGAGTGAGACTCCAACTCCAACTCCAAAAAAAACACAAAAAAACAAAACTGAAAACAAGCAGAAGTAAGAAAATAACAAAAGATATGAGCCCAAACCAAAAAATAATAGAGGAAAATTAGGCCAGGTGCAGAGGCTCACACTTGTAATCTTAACACTTTGGAAAGCTGGGGCAGGAGGATTGCTTAAGCCCAAGAGTTCAAGACCAATCTGGGCAACATAATGAAACCTCATCTCCACAAAAAATCAAAAAATTAGCCAGTCATGGTGATGTACACCTGTAGTCCCAGCTACCTGGGAGGCTGCAGAGGAAGGATCATCTGAGCTGAGAAGGCTGAGGCTGCGGTGGGCTGTGATTATGCCAGGTACTCCACCCTAAGTTACCTAGTAATACCTTGAATCAACAAAAAAAAAAAAAAAAAAAAAAAGACAAAAATCAATGAAACCAAAAGTTGTTTCTTTGCAGAACTTAGTAAAATTGATAATCCTCTCACTAATCTGATTTTCAAAAAAGGCAAAAATTCCAATATGGGTAATTAAAGAGGTGATATCAACACAAACTCTACAGAAACTAAAAGGTTAGAAAGATGATATCAAGAACAACCTTATAGCACTAAACTTGAAAATATGGATATGAGCAAATTCTTTTAAGGACATAAATTACCAGGCTGGGCTCAGTGGCTCAACACTTTGGGAAGCCAAGGTGAGTGGACTGCCTGAGCCCACGGGTTCAAGACCAGCCCAGGCAACTTGGCGAGACCTCTTTTCTATAATAAATAAAAAATTAGCCGGGCGTGGTAGCACACACCTGTAGTTCTGGCTACTTGGAAAGCTGAGGTGGAAGGATCACCTGAGCACAGCAGGTCGACACTGGGGTGGCCGTGAGTGTGCCACTGCACTCCAGCCTGGGTGACAGAGTGAGATTCCAACTCAAAAAAAAAAAAAAAAAAAAAAAAAAGGACGTAAATTACCAAAGTTCACTCAAAAATAACCTAAGTAGCCCTATATCTACCAAGGAAACTGTTTTTACGCTTAAAAAATCTTATCACAAAAACAAAACATAACAACAAAATTCCAGACCTAGGGGGCTTCAGTGGTGAATTCTACCATTTAATAAAGGATTAAGCCAGGCTCGGTGGCTCAGCCTGTAATCCCTCGCCTGGGGAGGCTGAGGTGAGTGGATTGCCTGAGCCCACGGGTTCGAGACCCGCCTGGGCAACTTGGCGAGACCTCATCTCTACAATAAATCAAAAATCAGCCGGGCATGGTA
>CAUYQG010200465.1:0-94081 GCA_963574415.1 Tarsius wallacei | reverse complement strand
ATATATATATATTTAAATAGAAGGCAAAATTTAGAGGAAAATTAGAGGAAATCATATATATATATAATATGTATATGATTTTCTCTAATATCATATATATTTATATATATGTATATATGTGTATACATATATATGTATTGCCCTGTGCTCAGTACTCAGTAGAAATAGCCTAAGAATTCTGGAAGCTACCTTGCTACTTCCTAATTCTCTGTTGCCAAGGCTGCAATGATTAATCTTCAGAAAAGCTACAGTTTAGCACCTGTTGAATGATATTAGAGGAAATCATCTGTGTTGCAAATAGAGAATATGTTAGGGAGGCTGGACTCAAATGAATCCAGGTTTTGATATCTTTCTCCTTCTGTTTTAGCAGACAAATAATCTGTTGCAACTTTGCTGCTTCTCTTCCATAGCTTGGCTCTGTTCCCGTGCACCATTTTGTTCTAGGGGATGCCTAAACTGATTCTTCAGTGTTAGCCAAAACAAATGAGGAGCTTGGCTCTCGGTCTGGTCACAGCAGCTGCTGTGATTGAAGTTCTCTGCACCTAAGACAGTGGGGCAGCTTTCTGTTTGACAGATGAACACATTTTCATTACCAGAGAAACAGGAAGCATTGCATACTGGGGGAAAAAAAAGAAAGAAAGAAAGAAAGAAAAGGAAAAAAGAAGAAATATTTGGGGAGTGACTTTGTTCTTTCTCATATCAACCATGGTTATTGTTCTGCTGAAATGTTGGTAAGGAGGTTGATGGAGTGGGAGCCTGGTACCCATTCCTTGGACTTTTCTTCCCTTTAGACTGTAACTGAGAGCTGACAGCTGTATGGTTTCTTGACCTCAGGTTGCCTCAGCCAGAAAAATCCTTTGCAGATCTTCTCTGGACGGCAGTTTCTGTTCATGCATGCAACAAAGGGCACAAAAAGGCCAGGAAGTCTAGAGAAACCCATATATAAAGGAAAGGGAAGGAAACATTTGGCTGTTTCCATTTGTTTTCATCATACAATGGAGCTAAACTGTGAAGTGGGTATTTGGAGGCCTTCAAAGTGACTACTTGAGACTTCCATGGCAATTTGGGAGTTGCAACCCACTCAACTGCAGTGAGATGGAGATACAAGTTCTTCAGAGAACAGAATGCATCTCCAATCTTTCCTTCATAACTTTGTACTCAGAAGACTTTTTAATTAAAATAGTGGCTTGGGAGGCATTCTTGATTCTCAGATTTTGTGTGTTGAGTCCCTAGATAAATGTTGGTGCTATTCACAGATGCAAAGACTCAAAGAAACAGAAAAAAAATTGTGAGGAGGAGAAGCAAAGAAAGATGATAAGGAAATACATAAACCTAAGGTGTGAAGTTGCAAATGAAACATTAAAAATTTAGTGTAAGTATTGAGAGAGGTCTTCAGGGCTGAGAGGAGTCTACATTCCTGACAGATAGATGATTTCGCTACCCTCAGTTATAATGATCACCATAGCAAGAACCTCCTGTCTACCACATAATCTATTGAAGTTAGATTGCCAGTCAAGGATGTTAACATGTACTGAATAACTACTATTTGTCAGACACTGAGCTAGGTGCTTTAGATAAGGGTATACCTATAACAGCACAAAATATGGGTACTAGATACTTTTGTTATATACATAAAGAAGCTGAGACTTGAGCTGTCCACAGTCACTTGGTTAAGTGACAAAGCATGACTTCCAGCCTAGTTCTTGATAACTACAAAAGCTTCCTTGAAGAGTTGTTATTCCACACAAGTGCCCCTGAGCTTTTTTTTCCTACATCTATGTCAGACATGTTAAATAATTTAATGTATTTTTCCCTGCTTGGTTTGGCCAAAGTCACAGATCTCTCCACACAGAACTCGAGGCTGCTAATTGTTGGCGGGAGTTGGCATGCAAGATGAACACTATTTGTAATTCTTGTGCCTTTACTGATGGGCCAGGGTGGGATGAGGGGAAGTAATTCTGCTCTTATATGGATGACTAAAGACTTGCAATATAGCTTGCCATGCATTGTGCTATCATTGCTTATGTCTCCATTATGTTAATTAGGAGGGTCCTTGAGGACTCACTAGGAGTGTCTCTCACTTTTGCATCCTTGTCACATAACATATGTGATGCTTATTCTCTGATCTTCAGGTTAAGACACAGACTTGCTCATCCAAAGTGTCTTCAAGCTCAAGTATTTAGCATTGTATGTTCATAAAAGCATTTGATGAGGTCTTTGTAAATGGTGGTAACCATAGTGATGTCAGACAGTTTATGGAACTTGGTCAATGTTCTGTAATAAATAAGTTACAAAAACAAGCAGATTTTTCAGTCTCCCGATGAACTGTTTCCTCTTACAGACCAAGATTATAAAGATCTCACAGAGGTCTAAGTTTCAATAAAAGCTTTTTGGTATTCCAGTTTTTTTGCAAAGCAAATCGAGTTTTAATTGCTTAAAGTTTTTTTTGCAAAGCAAATCGACTTTTAATTGCTTAAAAGTGCCCATAGTACCTGGTCTACAACCAGGGAGAGTGAGGGCCAGCTGCAAGCCCTAACTTCACTTGCTTGCAGCCTACAAATGTAGCTAACCGTCACTTGTACCCCACATCTTTATAACAAAATAAAAATACATAAAAAATTAAAGTATCACCCCTAGAATAAGTTTCTGATAGCTACCCTCCCTTATTTTAGTTTCTTTATCTCTTATCTCTAAATTATGCTTTTATCTTTTCTTGTGCATATACACTTGTTCCCAAATACTAACCAAGGATACTTTGTAAGGAAAATATTTCATGCAAATATTGCTTCCTCTAAGCAGGAAAAGTATATGTGTGAATTACTTAACTTTTCAGACTCTCAGCTGGTGTTATGAACTATTGGTACCCACCTCACAGGGTTGTTGGAATTAAATCAATTACTTAATTAATTTAAATAAATAAATATATTTATATAAAGTACCTTGCAAAAGACTTGATATATAGTAGGCATTTGGCAAGTGTTGTGTCTTATTATTGTTAATATTGACGTGACTTGTTTAAGGAATGACAGGAAAAAGAAAAAGCACTGCCATCATAGTCTACCCCATACTGTATTATTATGTTTATACTTGCGAGTCCCTCATACCATAGATGACTGATTACAGAATAGTTTTGCTTTGATATTTATCTATGAATTCATCAATCTAAAACTAGACTAGTCAGGGTCAACTATCGTGCTTGCCATGCCTACACCCTTTTTTTTCAGAGGAACTGCTTTATAACAGCCCTTGCCAAAGGATGAAAGGAATATCACTGGATACATATTCTTAATCAAGTGGTCCTGCTTCTAGCCTCACCAAATTAGGCCATGGGTGAACAGCTGACTTGAGGGTAGCCAATCCATAGGCTAGCCAGTGGCCTGTGAAATCTGTAAATCTTTACTCAGGAACAAGCTAAGCTGATAAGATCCTCTCAACTCTGCAGTTAGCCTTGGGAATTGTGGAGAAGATTAGGCTATTTGCAGTGAGAGCTGAATTCTCAAAGGAGTCACAGAAAGACACCATGAAGTAGAATGAGGACACATGCTGGAGTTATGAGAAAACAAGAAAATTATTTAGTAGAAGAAATACTTAGTGGTGAAAAAAAAAAAATTAGCAGAAGCTACAAGGCTGCATTTGCTGCTTATAGTGACAAGCTCTTGATGGACTCCTGTTAAAAATTCCATGCACCTGTGTCCTCTGCATCCCAAGTATGAGGCTCCTTTTGGAGGGCTTTAAATACCCAGCTGCTTTTCTCACATCACATTGTGATTTGAGGGATGCAAAACTGTCCTAAGACCCCTTTGTTGATTTCCCCAGCAGTTGCCGCTCTACCATTCAAATGCCACATTGGATATGGAGTTCCTCTATGAGGCTTGCAGTCTCCCAGACTGCACAGAGCAAAGGAAGAAATGGTACATTCTTTTTTGAAATCCACCCAGATTGTCTGGTGTTTCTTTAGGAGTCCCATTATTCCTGTTATCCTCCACCCACGCCTGGGATCTGGGCCACTTCTCAGAGACTAAAGAGCATCACCATTAATTCACCTTTCCCCCCCTTCTGTGATCAAACTCTTCTCAGTAAATTCTAGTGTCATCACATAATCTTCCTTATGCTCTGGCTTGTGGTATATATGGTGGGATGTTTTGTTTGCTTTTGTTTTGTGGCTGTCCCAGAATTTGCAATATACATTTATTATTAAGCAAGTCCATTTTACTATTGCTGTGGTTATTAACATTTTAAAGATGTGTGTGCAATTGAGACTAGGTATGTAAGTGGTCATCATGCAGGTAAAGTTTGGGAACCCTTATTGATGTTATATACCCCCTAACACTATACCCATAAACTACTCTCTATGAACACATTGTTAGTATTATTACTTTGAATAAACTATTATCTTTTAGAGCAATTAAGCATAAGAAAAATAAAAGGTTTTACTTTACCTTAATTCATTCTATCTCTAATGTTCTCCCTTCTTTGTGTAGATCTGAATTTGTGGTCTCTATTATTTTCCTCCTCTCTGAATAACTTCTTTTTAACATTTCTTAGTAGACATATCTACTGGCAACAAATTCCCTCAATTTTTGTTTGAAAAAATCTGTCATTCTTCTTTGGAAAGATAATTTCCACTGGCTACAGAATTGCAGTTTGTTGGGTATTTTATTTTCTTTTAACATTTCAAGTATTTTATTCCACTCTCTTCTTGCTTGCATGGCTTATGAAAAGAAGTCAAATGTAATTCATATCCTTGTTCCTCCATAGGCAACATGGGTTCACCAACCCCTGGCTTCTTTAAAGTTGTGTGTGTGTGCATGTGCATATGTGTGTGCGTGTGTGTGTGTGTATGTATGTGTGTGGTTTAAGTACGATATGCCTAGGCATTGATTTTTTTTTTTTAATCATAGTTGGTGTTCTCTGAATTTCTTATTTCTGTGGTTTGGTACCGGTCATTAATTTTGGGAAAATTTCCAGTTATTATTACTTCAAATAATTTTCCTGTTCGCTTCTCTCTTTCTTCGCCTTCTGTTATTCTCCTTACACATGTGTTACACGTTTTGTAATTGTCCCATAGTTTCTAGAGATTCCGTTCCATCTTTTTTACTCTTTTTTCCCTTTGCATTTTAGTTTTGGAAGTTTCTATAACATATCTTCAAGTTCACTGATTTTTTCCTTGGTGATTGATAAGTCTGTCAAAGGCATTCTGTATTTCTGTTACAATATTTTTGATTCTTTTGCATTTATTTTTGTTTTTTTTCTTAGAGTTTCTATCTGTGCATACAATACCCATCTGTTCTTGCAATACTATGTTTTGAGTCTTCTGGACCTTGGCTTGTTCACATTTAAAGTCAAGGAAGTAAAAAAAAAAAATGCTTCTATTTCAAGTAGTTGGTACTTGCAATAAAAGGCATGGCTTTTAAGACTATTTTCCCTGCTTTAAGTCTACCCAGTTCTACAGAAAAGCTCCAAAGTGAGGTATTTACTATCATCTCTACCCTGAGGGCAGCATCATAGCAAGTCATTAGAGAATGGAGAAGATGAGAAATAAGAATTTAATACTAAAATATCCTTCTACTGTGTTTTGTTCCTTAAGGGTCTGTAAAACCTGGAACACAGAATTTATACTGCCCTGACCCACTCAAGGGGAAAGATAGCCATGGCCAACACTGTGAAGTTGAGCTGGAAGAGGCAACCCCACCCCCACCCTGAACAGTATTTTTAAAGGCTCGTTTATGTATTTATTTGGCCAATCGACTCACACTCTGGTAGTCATAATAAATAGAAGGAAACTTAGACATGCTTACCTCACCTTTCTTCAAAAAAAAAAAAAAAAAACAGAGAAATTTGATATTGTACTTGGGGTTGGAAAAAACTAATTGATTTGACAGGTAATCAAAAGCCTCAAAGAGAAAAAAAAATCAATATAGAGCAAAATAATCTAGTCTGTAATTCTGTATGCTATTCCCTTAGTATGTTGATTGTGTAGCATCAATGTCATCTATTTTAGATGGGAATGTTACCAACTATAATGCTTCTGTTGATATTTCAAAAAGATTCTAATCTCATTCCAGTAATAGCTTCTGTCATTCCTAGCGACACATATGCCATAACATTCTTGGTTAAATTGACAGAAATATTAATGTGCTCAGATTTTATATTATTTGGCCCACTATACGTCTTTTTCTTAGTATTCAATTACCTTTGTTTTCTACACAGTGTCAGGGCCTGGCTGCCCAGTCTCAATGCATTTGTTATTACTCACTGGGGACATTAGTTTTATCATCTCTGTGTACTTTTGTTCTTCTCTAGAAGTTCTTTCTGTAGCTTCATGGATTTTCTTCTTTAAACCTTATATTCTTCCATTTTTTGTGACCCAAATGAACTTGTTATTTTCCTTGCTCCTCATCTTTATTGTATTCCATTAGAATCATTGCCTCTCAGAATTTAGATAGATTTATGGCCTATGCCTAAATCTGATGTTTGGAAATGTCCTACATCTTCCCCACCAAATTTCAACTCTATCCTTGAACTCATTCATTGCCTTCCAAGTCGCCAAGAAACGTTTGCTTCTCTGGGCTAAATATCCCCAGTTATTTCTATTATTTATCACAGAATATGATTTGAATCCCTTCATCATCTAGTTGGGGACTCACTATGTGTTTGAGTTACACATTGAGCAACAGTTTAGAAGCGGTGTTATTTATGAAATTCCCCCACTTTGGCACCAGAATTTATACTGGAAGAACTAAAGAATATGTGACTATCTCTAATAATTTTTGAATGTAAATAGGGCCTTAGAAGGGTAAAAAGAAATAAGATAGAAATTTTAAATGGAACTGACTGGACTCATACAAAAGAATAAAACCTTATTGTTTAGAAATTTGATAATGAACTTTTTTAGACACCATAAAACAATGATAATCAGTACCATGCTCAATGTCTGGTACCTAATCAGTACTCAGTAAATATTTGTTGATAAATAATCATTTTAATATGAATCTCAAATTGCCACCAGTAAATATTGGTACAAAGCCATGGGAACAATATGGAAGGCTAATAACATTATCTAGAAGACTTAATGGTTGTTTCAGAGTGTCCATGCTGGAGAAGAATTGGGGGAAACAATCATGTTGGAAAGAGGAGCTAGAAAATTTGTCTTGAAAGTTTTTGCAAAGTAATTATTTTTGCCTATATTGTACATGCCAAATTAGCTAACCTAGTGAGCTTTTCTAATGATACTTTTACTCACACATCACCAGGATTAATAAATTAACTATTGTTCATATTAGAGACAGTTATTTTTATTTAGGGTAGCTTTGGAAGGTGAAGCAGATTCTGGAAAGTTGAACGCCATTCTCTCACCAAGATATCTATTGGAGCAACTAGCACTCAGATTTCTCATGTTATTGTTTTTTCTAGATAATTCTGCATTTGGTGTACAATGTTCACAGATTACAAAAAAAAAAAAAATGCAAAAAAGTTCCCAGTCTCTGTGATGCAACTGTTTAACATTTACTTGAATAGAAGACTTTGTTAGTTGTGGTTGTAGAGAAATATTTCTTCAGATATGTACTATGAAGTGTCTGCTACCAATTACCTATTATTCTGGTAGTGGTTTGTTCTCCCTAAGTGCTTCTGCATTTTACTGCCTCTGTGTCTGATTCTCTCTCAGATGCTTCTCTGTTCTATCGTATTGTGTTTCCAGAAGGGAAGAATATTCTCTTTATTTTAGGCAGAGTTAGTCATTTTCGGGTTAAAATACAGGCTCCCATCAGAGAAACGTTTCTCTAAAACATTTTTAAACATTGTTTCCCACTCCAGCTGCTCAAGATTTTACTCTCTAATCATTTCAGCCCCATTAACCCTTAGACTACACATGTGACACTTTTCAAGTATGGAATTCAGAACAGAACACAATACCAAAGGTGAGATCTGATCTCAGCTTTCCCTTAGTTTGAAAGGCATGTAAATGCCATTTGGGGGGATATTTTTGGACTTGAAGAACTGATGACAGATTGCCTTTATTAAACATCCTCTCTAAAGAAAACAGTATGTTCAGCCCTGAAGGATCAACAGACTTACAGAAGGTCTTGTAGAAGGTAGAGAATCTACTCTCATGAATTTCAGTGTAAAGCAGAGCTGAAAACCAAGCCACTGCTTGCTTCTAATCATAAAGTCATCATCAGATGAAGTCCCTCCATTAGTATTTTTACAGTCATCAAAACATGAGATTTAGTTTTATAATGATAAGATTCCACAAAACATATTTGATACATTTCTTATAGGCATTTCTTTGGGAGTAGGTTGAGAAGAAGGAATAAATACCCAGATCCTTTAATGTGCCAGCACCACCTTGCTGAATTTTCAGAACGATCTTCTAACATCAGGTTGTTATTTCTATTTCACAAATAAGGAAACTGAGTCTCGATTAAAGAGTAAGCTGCACATATTTTAATAACTGGCAGAGCCAGGATTAAATCTCAAACATTTTATTCTAAATCCCATGTTTTTTTCACCACAACATACTTCCCAGGAGGCAGCCTGTGAGTAAAGTGAAAATTATGTTCTTGATATAACATTTGCAAATGTCTTTTTAAAAAATAATAAGAGATGAGTAACCCACAATTGAAACAGTTTATAATTTTTAATTGTTGCAATGATTCTAAATTAAAATGTATCAGCACTTACCATATTATTTCTAAACAGATATTAGCAAA
Organism: Tarsius wallacei; assembly: GCA_963574415.1. Classification (NCBI taxonomy): domain Eukaryota; kingdom Metazoa; phylum Chordata; class Mammalia; order Primates; family Tarsiidae; genus Tarsius; species Tarsius wallacei. The sequence goes on along the minus strand of CAUYQG010200465.1, from coordinate 85,370 downwards.
TTACTGTAGAAATATGTCACCTTATTGCCCTTGGTTTGCTCTCTGCCCTGCATATCTTTCATAAAGTGTTGGTGACTGAATAGGCAGTCTTGTTTTATTAACACATGAATATTTACTGAGCATTTTTCTTTCTACTATCTTTTTTGCGCTAGAAATTCTTACTTCTTGCACTGAAGTGGTGGATTCCTTTTTCCCCTTTCAGTGTTGACAGCTTGATGGGGTAGAGTCCTTGCCCTAAAAGATTTTGAAGCAGATAGAAAGCTTTGGTGCAAAGAAATCTATGAATGTGCAAGAAATCCTGGATATTTGAACTTGAAGGAATTTTAAATGAAATTTACCCAAGCACCCCATTTTTTCTTCCTGAGTACAGGAAGACCCCCAAAAGGTCTATAAACAGAATGTTATAGTAACACCTACCCTATGTAGGATGACTATGTCATTCATTTAAAAAAACTATGACACTTTTGAAAGTGAGAGGAGGATGGAATGGTGGGAAATGGGCACTGGGACTGTCCCAGACAAACCAGAATGTATTCTAACCTCTATGTACTTTTATAACAATGAAATGGCATATGTGAAAGTGCCTAGATCAATGTCTGACACACAGATGGAACATGCAAAGTAAATTCTAATTAACTCTGGATCTGAAAGTCCAGTTGCTCAGAAAGTCAGTGGAAGAGTTGTGAGCAAGGCACATTTTTGTCTAACTTTTAAAGCTAAGGGTTAGTAGTACCAAGGAAAAACAAATGAAAACACAAAATGATAACTAATCATCAGGTTTTAGTTTTGTTTAATTTAATTTTGGGTTTTGTTTTGTCTCAACATAACAAAACCTCCTGCCATTTTCCTTCTTCAACTTTTTTTCAGGTTGAACAAATTATCCAGTGACTTAAGACAAACACATGAATAGACCACTGTGAAGCCTTAGAAATCCTGCAGGATGGAAAGAATTGACAAAGGGAGGGAGGAAAGGAAATAAAGGAAAGGAGAAGATTGGTGGGAGCGATTGTTTTCTAAGATATGTGAGATTACGTGAAATCTGTATCAAACAAGATGTTACACATTTTATAGGGAACTGCTCTAAAAGAAAACTAGATTGAATACAGACTTGTAACTCTAAAATACTGAGAGATTTACAGGTACCCCCATTCTGCTACCATTTCACCATGTAAAAAGTGTTCCTACATCTCTGTTTCCGTTGGATATTTCTTTATTGAATCAGTCTGCTTTTAGAGCCCTTGAACTCACCCCTTCTTTCACTCTTATAGACCATAAGAATAGCTGTAGTTCATTACTTAATTTATGGCAAACCACAAAGTAAGTGACCATATGAGTACCCAAGAATAGTTAAAAGGTAATATCTGTATAAAATGCTTTTGTAGGTTGTGTTATGTAGAAGCTCCAAGTTCTATATGTTTTGAATCTGTCTCCATCAAAAGAGATACAGAAGTATTCCCTGTTCTACTTCCAAATCCAAATTGTGGCTTCCTCCAAGGTATTTCTGGTTGAAATCTTATCCCTGGAAAGGCAACACATGGATCATTTCTGCTCTTTACCCTTTGTCTGATGGCAGCAACATTACAAACGTTATCCAGGCTGTGAAATCTGGCCCTTGCCCAGTTCTGTTTCGACTTTTTCACTATGCCTGGTTCTGCTGACTGGCCATTGCCAGCCCCTTCTGAAAGTTGGTTGTATTCTAAGGACTGAAAAATTGAATTACTTGCTAACCAGCATACCAGCTATCAAAAAGACCAACACAAGCTGATCTTCTTTTGAGCTGTGTACTGAGCCATCCCAGTGTATGCAAGCCACTTACTTATACAGAAAGTGACACCACTTCAGAAACATTCTGCTCTAGTTGTATTGCGTTAAAAAAATAAAAACTGAATAATACTGATTAGTTACACTAAAGCAAACTAATGTGGGAAAAACTGCCTTGCACTATATAATTAGATTTTTAGTTAATAGAGAGATATGACTATGTCTCACTCAAGAAACTTAAACTCAAGAAAAACACTAGGATTTTTTTTAAAAGAATTTTTAAAGAAGATTCCCCTCAAAATGACGGGTTTTTTTTTCTATCTTAATTTTAAAACCTGTTGCCGTGGCTCACACCTGTAATCTCAGAACTTTGAGAGACTAAGCAGGGAAGGTCACTTGAGCCCAGGAGTTTGAGACCAGGCTAGTCAACATAGTGAGACCTTGTCTCTAAAAAAATTTTTAAAATATTATCTGGATGTGGTTGTACACCCCTGTAGCCCCAGCTACTAGGGAGCATTGAGGCAGGAAGATAGCCTGAGCCCAGGAGGTCAAGGCTGGGGTGAGCTGGGATTATGCCACTGGACTTCAGCCTGTGCGACAGAGTGAGACCCTGAAAAAAAAAAAGTTTGAGGATTTTTGTCTCTAAATCAATTTCTGTTTTTCTTCTGTCTTTGAATTATATCTTCATCTTAACTCTATGATGATACATTTTCTTCCAAGTACAATAAAAAAGATTGCCAGAAGATTGAATAGTTAAAATGAAAATGTATATTTTCATGGTGTTATATATTTTGCAAAACGTATTGTTTTGGTTGGGATAGGATAGGTTAGGCTGTAGTAACAAATTAATCCCGAAATTCCAGTGCATAATACACTAAAGCTTTATTTCTTGTCATGTGACATTTTCAGTGTGATCTAGCTGGGGGCTGGGTTCCACATTCGCTCACAAATCACAGGCTGATGAGGACTCCATCATCCTACACACATGCCTTTGGGGTTTGCCGTGCCAGACTTATAAGACATTTATTCTTCTGTGTTTGGGACTAAATTGAAAACGTATCACTTCTGCTCATAACATATTGGCCAGAATTTGGGCTGCAAGTATGAGTAATCACTTGGATATTACAAAAGCAACTGATGTCTCTGCCACAGACATTCATATCAATGTCTTCTGTAAGCATAATAACCTTGAGATGTTGATAATCTTGCTACTACTAATAATATAGCAACAACTTAACCTTTCCCAGTTCTATATTAGGAATGGACTATGTTGTTTCTTTACAAAGTTGGAGGAAAATTATATTAAAATAAATCATACTACAATCTGGAAGAAAATTACAGTGAAATAAAAATTGTAGCAAAATGGCTAGTTTTTTATTTTGTTTTGTTTTGTTTTTTCTTTTAGAATCGTAGAGTACATGTGAGGATTGCTACATAAGTATATTTCATGAAGGCGAGGTTTGGGTTTCTGATAAGCCCTCTCCCCCAGTGATGGGCATGGTACCCAATGGATGATTTTGTATCCCTTCCTCTTCCTCCCACCTTCCCTCTTTTAGCAGTGTCTAGCATCTGTTTTTCCTGTCTTTGTGCCTCTGTGTCCAGTGTTTCATGACCACTTATGAGTGAGAACATGCAGCATTCAGGTTTTTGTTTCTGTGATAATTCACTTAGAATGGTGGTCTCCAGCTGCATCTATGTTGCTGCAAAGGACATGATTTTGTTCTTGTTTATGGCTGTGTAGTATTCTATCATATGAATGTATTACTTTTTTTTTATTCAGTCCACCTTCTATGGGAATTTGTATTGGTTCCATGTTTTTGCTATTGTGAATAGTGCTACATTAAACATAGAAGTGCAGGTGTCTTTTTGATAGAGTGATTTGTGTTTCTTTGGGCATATTCCCAGAAGTGGGATTGCTGGGTTGAATGGTAGGTCTATTTTTAGTTCTTTGAGAAATCTCCAAACTCCTTTCCACAAAAGTTGAACTAACTTACTTCCCACCAACAGTGTACAAATATGTTCTTTTTTTTTCCCACAGCCTCACCAACACCTATTTTGTTTGTTTTTGTCTTTACTTTGTAATGATAGCCATTCTGATTGGTATAAAATTTTATCTCATCATAGTTATGATTTCTCTGATGATGATTAGTGATGAGCATTTTTTCATGTTTTTTGGATGCTGTATGTCTTCCTTTGAGAAGTGTCTTTTCATATCTTTTGTCCACTCTTTAATGTTTTTATCCATTATGTCATTCATGTGAGTTCTTTATAGATCCTGGGTGTTAGGCCTTTGTCAAATGCATAGCTTGCAAATATTTAATTCTCATTTTGGGGGTTGTCTTTTTAACCTTTTGATGGTTTCTTTTGATGTGCAAAAACTTTTTAGCTTGATAAGGTCACATCTGTCAACTTTAGTTTTTTGTTGTATTTGCTTTTGAGGCCTTGGCCATAAATTCATTGTCTAGGTCAATGTCCAGGAGGTGTTTTCTAGGTTTTCTTCAAAGGTTCTTAAAGTTTGAGATTTCACACTTAAGTCCTTGATCCATTTTGAGTTAATTTTTGTATATGGTGATAGGTAGGGGTTCAGTTCCATTCTTCTGCATGTGGTTAGCCAGTTTTCCCAGCACCATTTATTAAATATGGTTTCCTTTCCCCAGTATTTGCTTTTGTCAGCTTTGTCAAAGATGAGTTGACTGAAGTTTGTGGTTTTATTTCCAAGTTATCTATCCTGTTCCATTGGTCTATGTGCCTATTTTTATACCAGTTCCATGCTACTGTAACCTTGTAGTAAAGTTTGAAACCTGGGAGTGTGATGCCACCAGCTTTGTTCTTTTTGCTGAGGATTTAGAATCTTTTTTGCTTTCATAAAAATTTAAGTATTGTTATTTCTAGGTCTGTGAAGAATATTGCTGGTAGTTTGATAGATATAGTGTTGAATCTGTAGATTGCTTTGGGTGGAATGGATATCTTGACGATATCGATTCTTCTAATCTATGAACAAGTGCATGTTCATGGGAAAGTGTATGCTCCTTCTTCCATTTGTTTGTGGCATCTTTGATTTCTTGGAGCACTGTTTTGTATTTTTCATTGTAAAGATCTAGGAATGGACTCTTGAGACCTCATTTTACTCACCTAGAAACTGAGACTCAAGGATAGTATGTCATTCAAGTCATCCAAAAATGCACATGCCATAGTGCAGTTAGAAGTAGAAGAAATTTATAGGAATAATCTTTCCCAAAGATACAGGAAAGAGAGCAAAGGTAGGTACAGAAAGCCTTCAGAGCATGGTGTGAGTCTGACAACGTGAAAAGACAGGAAAGGAAGAACCATCCTCGAAATATTGAGCAGCCCTGAGAACTGCAGCCAGCCCAATAGGAGCTCCCAAGGGAAGATGGACAGTTGGAGGAATCTCACCTTGGATAGAAATTGCCAGGCCCTGGCACCCCTGCCATGCTCACTGGATAAGAGCCTATGTTTTTGGCTCTCACCTTGAAGCAGATCTCAAAGATGCTGCAGCCAATTGCACTTATTACAGCTGGCTTTCTTCTGAAAGAGTGCCACAGATAGCTTTAAGAATAGTAATTAGGTGAGCCAGATTATGGGTAGTAACTGGGCAAGCCAGCATATACATTCTGGTGTTCTGGTGTTAAAACTTTCTGCTAATCTAGTATGCACTGCTGGCTATAATAAATCATTTATGTATGTATGTATATTAGTCAAGGTCTCACTCTATTGCTCAGGTTGGAGTGCAGTGGCACAATCACAGTTCACCACAGCCTAGACCTCCTGGGCTCAGGTGATTATCCTGGCTCAGCCTCCTGAGTAGTTGGGACTACAGGCATGTACCACAATGCTTGGCTAGTTTCTTTGATTTTTTTTTCTTTTTTTGTAGAAATGGGATCTTGCTATGTTGCCTAGGCTGGCCTTAAACTCTTAGAACTCAAGCAATCCTCCTGCCTCAATCTCCCAAAGTGCTGGGATTACAGGCATGAGCCACTGTGTCCAGCACAAAACTTTTAATATAATTATATTGCTATAAATGGAATAAGGAAACATATTCAAAAGGATATAAGAAAAAGCAATAAGGAGAAGTATAAATGTGACTTAGTCATGAGAACACAGTTCTAGCCTCTTTTCTGCCATTATGTAACCTTGGCAGAGTCATGTAACTTCTGTGCCTTAGTACTTTCAACTGTTAGGTTAGATGATGATTGAACTAGATCATTGGGTCTCAAACTTTATTAAAATCACCAGAGGGCTTGTAGAAATACATATTTCTGGATCTCATTTCCAAAGTTTCTGATTCAGTAAATTTCAAGTAGAGCTGGGACTTACACCTAGTTCCTAGGTGATACTGCTGGTTAGGGGTCCACACTTTGAAAACCACTGGACTAGATTCTCTCTAAGACTATTTCAAACTCTTACAAAATATGTGTTTGTGATTCAGCTATACTACATTGAAATTATATAGTTATGTATATCCATCTCACCATTATGCATTACAGACTAATATAAGTATCACCCTTGTGACTATCTATAAACTACCTGTATTAATAACCTACCTATACATTAAATAAACATATGTACTGATTTCTTACTGCATGGCATGTATTGTGCTAAGCACAAAAATATATTTTACTTTTGAGTTAATGGACTGATAGAGGAGACATAATTGTCTCCACCATCATCAGCAGCAACATTGTCATCATCATAGGTAACACACACAATGTCTGGACTCTGTGCTAACTCTTTAGATACGTTATCTTATTAACATAAGTACATGGTTAAACATTATACTATAAGGGTCTTAAGGAAAGAGCAACAAACTTTAAAGTGAACAGACAGAAGTGAAAGAGGCTTCAGGACAGATAGATGAGGCATGGGGGGAGCAATCCAGAGAAAAGAACATGAGCAAATTTGTAGCCATACATACCATGGTCTATTTGGGAAGTGTAGTTAGGTGAAGTCTTAACATATATACTAAAGGGTTTTTTTTTTTAATAGTAAGAAAGAAATGCTGTTTGTATGGGTGAGGGGGGGAAGTAGAATATATTCAGACATACAATTTAATTCTGTGGATCCAACATCTTTGACAACCATGGCTTAGAGCAGTCTTTGCTGCACCATCCGACAGGGAAGTGAACACTGGTTGATAATTTTACTAGGGAGAAAGTACTGGAAAGAGTGTAAGACTTATCTCAGCTCTGTTATAGAATCAGCTGCGTGGCCTTAAGTGAGTCACCAAGCTTTGTCAGTACCATGCTTTCCTCTGTAACATGAAGAGAGCACTCACCATGCCTATCTTAAGGATCATCAGGAATATCATGTGTGAGCAGTTTATTAACTACAAAGCTCCATGTACCATTATAACATTATTAATAAGAAAGCTCTTTTCTATTTGCATCACATTTTAGATTATCAAAATATTTCTAGTTTTCTTATGTAGCAACAAATTTCGGTATCTCCCAAGAAGTCCAGGACTTCCAAAGGAAATGGTTTAGCATTTATCCAGTTGATGGGGGATGTCCTGCTTTCCTGGCTGCTTAATGAATGTGGGAAGGGAAACCTGTGCCTCATGACTTGACACCATAGGAATTCTTTCACCCACTTGGGGTTGGTTGTCCTCTCCTCACTAAATGCAAAGAGGAAACTCCCAGAGAATCATTCCATGTGATGTTTTGTGGTATAGAACAATAAAAAGATGACGTGAATGTGATGGAAAACCAAGACATAGTCAACCAAAACATGTTGCAATTAATATATCCCAGGAGTTCAACTGGCATCCTTCTTTGATGGGGCCTAAAGGAACAAAGGAAGGAAGGAAACTTCAATCCAATTTTTTAAAAAAAATGTGGCTCAGGCTAAGGTCAAAGCTGTTCTACAGGGATCTTTCATTAACCACTTGAAAGCAGGTTCAGAAAGGGTTAATAAAAGCCTGACTTCTAGCGTTAGGAATATATTGTCAAGGGAAAAATCAGATTATTAGTACAGATAAAGAAAGGAAGTTTTGTCTACAATTCAATCAACAGATACATGTAGAATTGGTATTTAGAAAATTGAGTCTATCTATGAGGAGAGTGCTATGAAATCTGACTAAACTAGGACACTTAGGTTTTATAGGTTATCATTCCCTGTAAGCAGATGGGTAAATTGAATTTTAAGGCATTCAAAAACTGGATTATTGGAAATAATACAAAATTCAAGGGGAACTATTCTCCAAAAGTAGATAATATCAAATAATTTATACTTGTCTTAGAGTATTATCCTAACTCGTTTTTAGCAAATAATTTGTCTGTGCATTGGTGTTTTGTTGAGATAATTATTAAAACAGACCAGCATCCTCTGAGTCCTCAACAACTAGAGTGGGAGTGAAGGTGGTTGAAAGTTCTATTTGGGAATATAAGGTGTGGAATTACTAATAGACACCTAAGTGTAAGTGTAGAGTACATGAATAACTTCAAAAGCCATCCCCTGAACATTCAATTGTCTCCTGAGCTAGAGTTCTACAGTCTCAACCACAAAATGTTTAGGCATTTTCATCTCTCCCCTGGGATGTTCCACCATCACAGCACACCCAATACATTTGAAATAAAACTGATCTTCTTCCTTAACAAGTTGGTTTTCTTTTTGCCGTTCCTTTTTTGTTGTTGTAGATTTCATCATTTTTTCAAGTGTTGCAGGTTGTAAGCCTCATGGGCAGTGAAGATTCCTCCCTCTCGCTTTCTACCCATAACAGTTCTCCAAGTCCTGTCAATCATACTTTTGTAATGGCCATTCTATGATCTCTTCTCTTTTCACTTAATCTGTTACTACTCTTGTCTAGTTCAACATCCCCAGAAGCTAGTCATCTTGACTAGAGTCTCCCAACACTCAATTTCAATCTTCATATTACCTCCATATATATATCTTTCAAAAACAGTCCTCTTCCAATTCAAAAATAATTCACTCACCATTTAAGATAGAGAGCGCTACATGACTCTCAGTATCCATTAATCCACTCATTATTCCTTAAAAGTAGAATTCTGGACAATGTGCATACCTGAGAAAGCAATCTTTCCCAGATTCCCTTGCAGTTATTTTCAGTTATGTGATCAAGTTCCAGTCAATGAGATGTAAGCGGCAGTTGTCTTTTGGTGTGTTTACTTCAAAAGAAAGAAGCGATGTCTTCATCCTCCTTCCCTCCTTCTAAATGCTGTAATGGGATCAGATTGCTGGATCTCCAACAGCTGTGTTGAATCTTAAAATAATCTTGAGGGTGAGAGTTAACTTTGAAGATGCAACTGAACAGATAGAAGGAGACTATCTCATGACTTCATGGAGCTGTCATACCAACCCTGAGCAGTCTAATTCTGTACTTCTTTTATTTACCTATAAAAATAAATACTTGTGTGTTTAAGCCACTATCCTAGGGTTTATATTACTTATAGGAGAATGCAAATCTCAACTGATATAACTTTATCTCCTAGGATGCTAACCAAAGTTCTTAACTGATATTCACAATGGAAGCTCAGCCACCTCTAAGCCTGTTTCAACAACACTTCTGCCTGAAACACTTCTTTCAATCAAGTTGACATTCTTCAAATGTGTTATGCATTCTCCTCTTTCTGAAATATGTCACATTATCTCAGGAACCTTGACTTTCATTTATCTCCATAACATTCAGCTAATTGAGTTTCTTGCATTGAAACTCAAATAAATGATAGAATATAGTAGACTTTTCAAGATGGGAGTGAATTTAAAAATTTTCTAATCCAAAATTTTAAACACAGTAAAGGAAAATTTTCTATATACTTGGTACTCAAAGTGTGTTTGATGACCAACAAGCATTTTACAAGACCCCAGGTTATTCAAATGCACCTTAAAGTTCAAAAGGCATTGCATCTGCAACATCTCTAATTAAATGCTATTCAACTGCTGTGTAGGTTGCTAACAAATAGCAATCCTGTTCTTGGACAGCTATAATTGTTAGGTAGTCATTCCACATAATAAGCTAAAAATTGCTTCTTTGGAACTTTCACCTATGATTCCCTATTTCTTATAACTGAAATAACAATAATACTGATTCACTACAATTATTTGAAGATAGCTATCATTGACTCTAAACCTTCTCTTTTCCTTTTTTGGGGGGGTGGAGGCAGTGATAATTTAATGCATTTATAAAATTTGCAAAGATCCAATTGTGTCATTGAGATATTCATCACCTTAAATATTTGTCTTTGAATATAGTATTTCTTTATGCTAGAAACATTCAAACTATTCCCTTCTAGCTATTTTGAAATATGCAATAGATTATTGTAAGCCATTGTCACCTCTTTTTAAAAGTGAATAATCCATTTGAATTGACATCCTTTAAAAATTTTTAGTACCTTGAATGGTACTTCTTTCTTTCATCATTATTTTTAGCTGATACATACTCGTTGTACATATTTATGAATATAGTGTGGTATTTCAGTACATGTATACAACGTGTAATGATCAAATCAGGGTAATTAGCATATCCATTACCTTAAACATTTACCATTTCTTTGTGTTGAGAATATTCAAAATCTGTTTTTCTAGCTATTAAAAAATTGCTATTATAGTTACCCTGAAGTGCTGTAGAATGTTAGAACTTATTTCTTCTATTTAGCTGTACTTTCCATAACCTGATTTTTAGACAATTTGACTTCTTTTAGTGGTTAGTAGGTTATTAGTGCCCTAATTAGAATATGAAACCAGCATTTGATATTATTCTATAAATGTCTGAGATTAGATACCACATGGAACAGCGGTCTGTAACTTCCTTCATCTGCAACCTATTACATGCAAATGTTGGTTAATCATTATAGTTTTGATGTTGTTCTCATAATTAACACATATTTTACTTACATAAATACTTTAAAATAATTTTAAGTTAAAATGTGCTGAAAAACATCAAAATTCACATCTTGCTTGTTCATGTATTTTTTTTAATAGGAAAAAGCTCAGTATGAATCAGAACTCCTCTTTTCTAGAAAGAGAGCTTCAACTGCTACTACCAAAAACTAAAAAAGTTATTATCTATTGCCCTGAGCTCTCTCCAGTGTAAGTCTCAGATTCTACCTGCCTATATAGAACACTTTCTCTTAGATAATATGCCTGTACCTCAAACTCAACAACTTTAAACTTAGCTTATCTTTCTGCTCCTTTTGTAGTTATGTATGTATGTGTCTTAAAACCTTTTTAGAGAGCAGTCTCCTTGACAAAAAGAATTCATAATTCCCACATCTAGCATAATCGAGAACTTACACTAGACACTAAATAAACATTTTTAAATGAATGAATTGCTGTTTATTCACTGGGACATAAGACATTACTAGATTTGACTTCAGAATGAGTTGGGATAGACAAACCAGTAAAATACCAGCACTCTTCTTGCTATCTTTAGGTGAAATGTATAGCTCCCTCTGGGATTGTCCCAACAAAGAAGCTGACCTAGTTTAATAGAGTATAAATATAGTGTGTTCCCAAAAGGTCCCCAAACACGAGATACACTAAAGTGTATCTTCAGTGTTTCAAGTGGTGCAACTAATACAGATTGACCCACTTAAAATGAACCTTTTTACACAAAGTGGTTTCTATTTAAACTAGGACCCTTCTGCAGAATTCTTGCTATCTACTGTCTAGCAAGATTCCACTTTCTTTTTTCTCTGAATAGCTTTTGAAGTATATGTTATTTCAAAAAAAAAAAATAAATCAAAGCAAGCAAACAACAAATCAACAGCAACACATTTTACCAAAATCATATGGTTCTTTAAAAGAAATGGAGGTAAATGCAGAAGAGCATCTAACTTGAGCATTGTCCATCACTTTGTATTCTCAATTTTCACATCTTCACTCCGGATGCTATTTGTATCTCCTGGATATTTTGTCTAAGTAACCTCGGTCAGTGGGTGAATAGTATTGCCCTGTTGATCTTCTCATGGAGCATCCATACACATTAGCATCTGGGGGAGAATACTATCCCAGTTTGTATAGTTTTAGAAAAAGGAGCCACTGTGTAGAAATAGGCAATGATAAAACTTATGCAGCATTAGTCATATCTTGCCCTAATTAAAAGATGAGCAAGATTAAAGCAACTATTAGGGGTGTATCCTATAGCTAGGGAAAGTTCACCCTATCTTCTTCTCTCTCCTTGATGTTACTGCAGCAGAGAAGTTCCAGTAGTAACTAGTAGGGGATAGGGTTCTTTTGCATTGTGTCCTCTTATCCATCCCAATCATAAGTTGATGCTCTAAAGCTGACATCAGGCCTTCTACCACTTGGGAGAACTCCTTTGCCATGAAAAGTCTGGAGAGATACTCCAGGGGAGGAAGAAATAGTGTAGGAGGCTTTGGGTAGCTCTGGTCTAGGCTTAGGAGCAGGGTCTTATTTTTGTTCTCCACTGAGAAGCTATAAAAGCAAACAAATGAAGTGAAAAATCTGCCTCCTATTGATGGAAAATTTGGGTTGCTTCCAATCTTTTGCTATTCCTAACAATGCTGCAATAGATATTCACGTATATCATTTTGCATGTGTCCTAGTATAACTCTGAGACACATTCCCAGAAGTGAAATCGCTGGGCCAAAGGGTATTTGCATTTGTAATTTTAATAGATATGACCAAATTGCCCTCCCTGGGGATTTTTACAATTTACATTCCCATTAGAAATGTATGAGAGTAATTCTTTTCCTGTAGCTTCACTAACAGATTGTATCATACTTTTAGATATTTGGCAATCTGATAGGTGAAAATAGTATCTTAGTGTAGCTTTTAAATTGCATTTCACTTATGAGTAATTTTATGTATTTAAAAATACTTTGAATTGCCTTTTGTATTTTTGCTCATTTTTACATTGCGTTTTATCAAAATTTAAGAACTCTTTATACATAGGGAGCTAAACTCTTTTTCTTGCTACTCTTTGCAAGTTTTTAAATTCAGTTTAACTTTGTATTTTTTTGTCTAATAATGTGTTTTTATGCTACAATTTTATTTAAATTTTAAGCAGTCAAGTATAACATTTTTTCAATTCTGAATTTTGAGTTATATTTAGATAGGCTTTCTCCTATCCAAGCCTAAAATGGAATCCTTCCATGTTTTCTTTCAGTATTTTTATGGCTTCGTGTTTTATATTTAAATGTTTGACCCATTTGGAATTTGTCCTGGTTTGAGGTATGGTATGTAGATCCAATAGTTTCAACTTTAGTTGAATATTCTATCTTTCCCACTCTGATTTGAGATACCACTTTTGTTGTATGTATTTGATTCTACTCCTGAACTTTCTCCTTTTTTCCCCATGAGTAAGTACATTGGTCTCTTTCTGCATAAGTGTCATGCTCTTTCCATTATTAAGGATTATGTTTGAAATCAAGTAGATTCTTCCGAGGTGGGGGCACACTTCATCAACAAGGGTAACTGCATAGTGAACATTTGTATGCCTAACCCTGAATTGTACCCCACATCTTTAAAATTTAAAATTTTTTAAAAAGTAGATTCTTCCTTGCTCTTCTTTTTCAAAATTTTTCTAAATAATGTTGTTGATTTTTATATGAATTTTAAAAATCATCTTGTCTTGCTTTTTTGAAAATGATGATTTTACTGGGATTACATTAAGTTTATAAATTACGTTAGAGAAGTTGACGTCTTTGTGATGATAGGCCTCCCAATCTAAAATATGCATGTCTTTCTATTTGTTAAACTTTCCTACTGTTAATTAATTTTATAAAGTTTTCTTAATATGTCTAGGACTTTTCATGTTATTTTTTTTCCTAAGCATTTTAGCTTTTTGCTTTGCTGTTGTAGAAGGGATCCCTTCTTCTCTTATTCTACAACTGACTACTGTTTGCACTTATAAAAACCACTGATTTATCTATATTGATTATATAGTCCCACAACTTTTTTTTTAAATTTGCACTTTTATTCAGTTGATTCTCTTGGATTTTCCAGGTTATAGCCAAACACCTTCAAATACTGACTGTGTTTTCCTCTTTGTTTCTAACTTTGTACTGCTGATCATTTTTTCCCTACTCCAATTGTGTTGGCTAATATGTCTAATACAATGCTAAATAATAGTGATGATTGGGGGCAACATCTTTATGTTTTTAGTGGGAATCTCTCTGTGGTTTTCCAACAAAGAATGGCATTCTACTTAGTCCTAAAATAGACATATTTTTATCACATTAAGAAATTATCTATATAACACTATCTTATTGAGTTTTTTAAAATTAAGTATGACATGAATTTCTTTAAAATAAGATTTACTGAAGTATAATTTTCACAAAGTAAAATTCAGATTTTTAGGTAAAGAGTTCAAAGAATTTTGACAAATATACCCAAGACATTCAACGTATTCAAGATAGAGAAATTTTTTAATCAACACAAAAAAGTCCCTATGCTATTCTATAGTCAATTCTCCCAACACCTCTACCCTTGGCAACCACTGATTTGCTGGTTTTTAATCTACAGGTTTTGTTTTTTCCAAAATAAGTAGAATCAAGCAGCATGTAGCCTACTTTTTATCTTGCTTATTTCCCTTAGCATAATTCTTTTGAGATGCATCCATATCGTTGTATTTATCAGTAGTTTCTTTTTATTGTTGAAGTGCCCATTGTATGGTTATACCACAGTTTGTTTATCCATTATCCAGAAGACAGATATTTGGGATGTTTCTAGGTTTCAGTTCACTATAACAACCTACAGATCTTTGTGTGGACTTTTATTTCCATGTCGTTGGGGTAAATATCTAGAAGTGAAAAGTCTGAGTTGTATGGTTAAGTTCATGTATAACTTTAAAACAAAATGCCAGACTGTTTTTCTAAGTGGCTGTATTGTTCTGCATTCATATCAACAATGTATTAAAATTACAGTTGCTCTATATTCTTCTATATCTTACTCTGTCTTTTTATTTGTAGGTGTAAAGTAGTATCTCATTGTGACTTTAATTTGCATTTTCTTAATGACTAATGATGTTGTACATCTCTTTTTATATGCTTATTTGGCATCTGTATCTCTTCTTTGTTGAAATAACTGTTCAAATCTTTACCTGTCTTTTTATTAGGATATTTAACTACTAATTATTCTTAATAGCTTAATTAAATGTCATTAAAGGTAATAAATGACATATATTAAAAGTATACAATTCGATAAGTTTTGATAGAGAAATATATCCATGAAATCATCAAAGTCAAGATAACACATTTATCTATCCTGTTTTAATTCTTCTCTCCCTCACCTCCCTACTCTGATCCTCATCCCCAGGCAATCAGTGACATAATCTCTGTCACTAGAGATTTGGTTGTGTTTTCTAGAACTTTACATACATGGAGCCATGCAGAATGTACTTTTTAAAAATGTGGCTTCTTTCACTGATATAAGTATTTCGGAATAAGCCCGTGTTGTTTCATGTATCAAATGAAATCGGGAGCATTCTAGGTTGAAAGACTATAGGCCATAAACTATGTTGCTCCATGTGTCAATAGTTCATTCATTTAAGCTGCTTAATAATATTCCATGTAAAGATGCATGTTATTTTATGTATCTTTTCATCTGCTGATGGACAGTTAACTTTTTATGTTTTCTGGCTATTACAAGTAAAGCTACTATGAACATTTTTGTACAAGTCTTTTTGTGGACATGCACTTTCATTTCTCTTAAGAAAATATCTGAGAGTAGAGTGACTGAGTCATGGGATAGGTATGTGTTCAATATTTTTAGAAATAGTCAAACTTTAAAACATTGACATATAGTTCACATACAGTATCATGAAATTTTCCATTTTAAAAGCTTACAGCTGGGCATAGTGGCTTAAGCCTGTAATCCCAGCACTTTGGGAGGCTGAGGCAAGTGGATTGCCTGAGCCCAGGGATTCAAGACCAGCCTGAGCAACTTGGCAAGACCTCATCTCTACAATAAATCAAAAAACTAGCTAGGCATAGTAGCGCATGCCTGTAGTTCCAGCTACTTGGAAGGCTGAGGCGGAAGGATCGTCTGAGCCCAGTAGGTGGTAGCTGTCCAGTCTGGGCAACAGAGTGAGACTCCAACTCAAAAAAAAAAAAAAGAAAGAAAGAAAGAAAAAAAGTGTACAATTTAGTGATTTTTAGTATATTCACAAGATTGTATATCTATCATTACTATCTAGTGTAGAACATTTTTACCTCCAAAAAGAAGCCCTGTGCCCATTAGCCATATCCCCAGTTCCTTCTTTCTCTCCAGTCTATTTTCTCTCCCTTTGAACTTGTCTATTCTGGATTTTTCATGTAAATACAATTGTCTTTTGTGTCTGACTTCTTTCACTTAGCATAGTATTTTCAAAGTTCATTTGTATTATAGCATGCCCACTTATTTTGTATGGCTGAATTATATTACATTTTGTAGCTACACTACATTTTATTTGTTCATTTATCAGTTGATGAACACTGGGTTGTCTCCACGTATTGGAATTCA
Source organism: Tarsius wallacei (assembly GCA_963574415.1). Classification (NCBI taxonomy): domain Eukaryota; kingdom Metazoa; phylum Chordata; class Mammalia; order Primates; family Tarsiidae; genus Tarsius; species Tarsius wallacei. Next base: position 69,170 of record CAUYQG010200465.1, on the reverse strand, counting down.
TGTGTAAGTTTTTGCGTGAACATGTTTTCAGTTGTCATGGATTTATACTTAGGAGTGAAATTGCTGGGTCTTATGGTAACTCTAGGTCTAACTTTTTGAGAACTTGAAAGCAGATGCACTATTTTATGTTCCCACCAGCAATATATGAGGGTTCCAATTTCTCCACATCTTCACCAACACTTATTACTTTTCTTTTTTCATAGCAGTACTGGTGGGCAGGAAGTGGTATCTCATTGTGGCTTTAATTTGCATGTACCTAATAACCAATGACGTTAAGCGTCTTTTCATATTTTTACTGACCACTTACCTACCATTTTTTGGTGAAATATCTATTCAAAACATTTGTCTGTTTCTCAGTTGAGATATTTGTCCGTTTATTGTTGAGTTGTAAGAGTTCTTACTATATTCTGGATACCGAACTTTTGTCAGGTGTATTATTTGCAGATACTTTTATGCATTCTCTGTATTGTCATTTTACTTTATAGTGTCCATTCATGAACACAAGTTTTTTGTTTATTCTTATGAAGTCTGATTTATCAATTTTTCTTTGGTTGTTTATGCTTTAGGTGACATATTTAAAAATCTATGACCTAATCTACAGTTGTGAATATTTGTGCCTTTTAAAAAATATGTGTATATGTTTATGTTTTCAACTCTTAAATTTAGATCTGATGTATAGGAATTACTTTTTCTGTATGCTGAGAGAGAGAAGTCCAATTTCAATCTTTGGCATGTGGATATCCACCGGTCCTAGCATCATTTGTTTAAAGTCTATTCTGTTTCTCAGTTAATTGTTTGGCACCCTGGTCAAAAAATCAATTGATCATAGATGTATATATTTGTTGCTCAATTGTATTCCATTGATCTTCATGTTTATTTTTATGCCAGTACCACAATATCTTGATTAAGGCAGCTGTGTAGTAAGCTTTAAAATCAGAAAGTCCTTTTATATGGTTTTTTGATAGTAAAATTGTTTTGAATATTCTGGTTCTCTTGCATTTCCATGTGAATTTTTGGATCAGCTTGTCAATTTTTTCAAAGAAAAGAAAGACCCAAGTTTGGTAGATATTGCATTGAATATGAAGATTACTTTGAGGAGTATTACCATGTTGATATTGTCTTCCAATTCATGAACATAAGATGGGTTATCATTTCTTTAGCAACTTTTTAATTTCTTTAAATGATGTTTTGTAGATTTTAGTGTAAAATTATCGAACCTTTAAAAATTATTTTTATACTATTTTAAATCGATTTTTTTCTTAATTTCATTTTTAGATTACTCATTAAAAATGTAGAGAAATACAACTAATTTTTGAATTTTGATCTTTTATCCTGTGACATCACTGAATGTATTTACTGGGACTAATAGATATTTTGCAGATTCCTCAGGGTATTCTGTCTACAAGATCATGTCATCTACAAATAAAAAATATTTTTACTTCTTTTACAATCCAAATGCCTTTTATTTCATTTTCTTGTCCTGTGTAAAACTTCCAAGAAATATTAAATAGTAGTGGCTAGTACACTGGGCATGGTAGTGTGTGCCTGTTGTCTCAGCTACTTGAGAGACTGAGGTGAGAGAATTACTTAAGCCCAGGAGTTCAAGTCCATCTTGGTAACATAGTGAGAATCTCATCTCTAAAAAAAAAAGTAAAATAAAATCACTGGTAAGAGCAGACTTTGTTGTTTTATTTCTGATCTTATTAAATATGATGTTAGCTGTAAGTTTTTCATAGATGCTCCATATCATTTTGAGTAAATTTTCTTCTATTTATAATTTTTTTAATGTTTTTATAGAAAATAGTATTTTTTTTTCAGGTACTTTTTCTGTATCTATCATTATGATCATGTGTGTGCTCTCTCTCTTTATTTTATTGATATGGATGTACCACATGAATTGACTTTCATAGGTTGAACCAACCTTGCATGTCTAGGAAAAATCTCACTTAGTCATGGAATATATTGTTTTTCATAGGTTCCTGAATTACGTTTGCCAGCATGTTTTGAGAAATTTCTTTTTCTCTTTTAATTTTTATTTTGGAATTGTGAGGTACAATTCAGGATTAGGTATACAAATGTTCCTTGTGCAGGTACCCTTATTGATGAGGTAGTTTTGAGAAATTTTTATGTCTATATTTTAAAAAGGAATATTTGTAGTCCTTTTTTTTCTTGTTATGTCTTTGGCTTTGGCATCAACATACTATTTGCCTGATTGAATGAGTTGGAAAATGTTTCTTTTTTGTTCTTTGGAAGAGTTTAAGAAAGAGTGATATTAATTATCCTTTAATTGTTTGGTGCACTCACTAGTGAAACTATCTAACGATACAATTTTCTTTAGGAGAAGATTTTTTAAATTACTAATTTAATCTCTTATAACAGGTGTATTTGAATTGTTATTTCTCCGTAAGTTAGTTTTGGTAGTTTGCATCTTTATAGGAATTTATTTTGTTTCATTTAGGCTATATAGGTATCATCTAAGTTAATACACAATTGTTTACATTATTCTCTTATAATATTTTTATTTCTGTGCCATTAGTAGTGAGGTCTACTCTGACTTTAATAATTAAAGTCTTTTCTCCTTTTTGTTTAGTCTAATTTTGATGATTAAGTAAAAAAAATTACTTTTGGTTTTGTCTATTTTTTTTTATTATGTTTCTATTCTTCATTTCATTAATTATTGCCTAGAGTCTATTATTTGTATCCTTCTGCTTTCTTCAGATTTTTAGGTTTTTTTTCTTATCTAGTTGTTTTTTCTTTTTAAGGTAGAAGACTAGGTTATTGACTTGAGATCTTATATTACATTGCAGGTTTTTCAAGCTACAAATTTCACTCTAAGAATTGCTTTAACTGTGTCCCGTACATGTTAGTATGTTGTATTTTCATTTTTATTATCGCAAAGTGTTTTTTAATTTCTTTTGTGGTGTCTTCCTTGATACGTTTGTTATTTAGGTATATGTTGTTTAATTTTTACATATTTGTGAATTTCCCAAGTTTTCTTCTGTTGTTAATTTCGTATTTATTTCTAATTGTGGTTAGAGAACATATCATATATGATGCTACTCCGTTTAGGTTTTTTGAGGTAGTTTTATGGTCTAACATATGGCTATCCTAGAGAATGTTCTATGTGTGTTGAGAAGGATATGCATTCTAGTGTTGCTGAGTGGAGTGTGCTGTAGATATTTGTCAAATCTAGTTGGTTATTATAATTATTTTTTGTAGAGAAAGGGTCTTGCTATGTTTCCCAGGCTGGTCTCAAGCTCCTGGCCTCAGGCCATCCTCTCATCTCAGCCTCCCAGAGTGCTGGGAATACAGGTGTGAGTCACCACATCAGGCCAGACCTAGTTGGTTTACAGTGTTGCTCAAGTCCTCTATTTCCTTGTTAATGTTATATCTTGTTTTTCAATTTATTTCTGGAAGTGGGTACTGAAGTTGCCAACTATCATCATCGAATTGTTCATTTCTCCCTCATTTATGTCAGTTTTTACTTCTTGTAGTATGATGCTCTGTTGTTTTATACACACACACACACACACACACACACAATTCTTCTTGATAGAATGACACTTTTATAAAATGTCCTTTCTTGTCTCTCATAATAATTTTGCTCTTAAAGTCTATTTTTTCCTGATATTAGTATAGCTATTCAGGTTATCTTTTCAGTTATTGGCTGCATGGTATATTTTTCCCATTTTTTTAAACATTAATTTTACTTGTGTTTCTGCATCTAAAGTATTTCTCTTAGAGCAGTGTATTGTTTGATCATTTAAAAAATCCATTCTGCTATTCTATGTCTTTTAATTGGAGTGTTTAATCAGGTTATATTTAGGAGAATTACTAATAAAATAAGATTTATAGCTGCCATTTTGTTATTTTTCTATATGTTTGATGACTTTTTTATTTCTCTGTAGTTTCATACTGCCTTATTTTGTGTTAGAATATATTTTCTAGTGTACCACTTTAATTATCTTGTCATTTATTTGACTATACATTTTGAGTAATTTTCTTAGTGATTGCCTTGGGATTTTAAATTAACATCTTACTTTGTAACAATCTCTTTTATATTTATAGCAACTTATTTTCAGTAGCACATATTATGGACTTATTTATGTTTCCTCAAAGTTTACATGTTGAAGCTTAACCCCTAATGTGACTCTATATGAAAATAAGGCCTTTAGGGAAGTAATTAGGTAAACGAGGGCATAAGAATAAGGCTCTAATTTGATAAAAACTGGTGTCCCCATAAGAAGAGGAAGAGACCCCAGAGAGGTCTCTCTCATTGTGTGTGCCGGAAGAAAGACCACGTGAGGAAACAGTGAGAAGGCAGCCATCTACAAACCAGAAAGCGAGGGCTCACCAGAAACCAACCTGATGGCATCTTGCTCTTGGGCTTCTATCCTCCTTTGATATTGTGTTACGGCAGCCCAAGCAGACTAATACAGAATACAAAAACTTTGCTCCCCTGTAAATTAATTTCCCACCCTTTTAATGCAGTTTTTGTCACAATTTGCATGTTTATACACTGTAGGCCTATAAACTCAGAAGTATAATTTTTTGCTCTATGTAGTTTTTTAAGATAAGAGAAAAAAATTAGTTACAGACAAAAATGCATTTATACTGCCTTTTATATTTACTTGCGTAGTTACATTTACTAGGGCTTTTTATTTTTTCATGTTAATTTAAATTATTGTCTAATGTTCTTTCATTTTAGCCTGAAAGACTTCCATTAATATTTCTTATAACATAGGTATGCTAATGACAAATTCTGTTGTTTTTTAAAAAAATTATCTGGAAATTTCTAATTTCTCCTTTATTTCTGAAAAATAATTTTTTCTAGATATAGAATTTATAATTGACAAAGTTTGGGGCTTTTGTTTTGCTTTGTTTTTGTTTGCTTTTAACTTTTAGCCTTTTGAATATATTATTCCGTTACCATCTAGTCTCCATGACTGCTGACAAGAAATTATTGAGGGTCTCTTGTAAGCAATGTCACTTCTCCTTTGCTGCTTTCAAGACTCTCACTTTGTTTTTGGCTTTCAACAATAAAATAATAATATATCTAGATGTGGATTTTTTTTTAGTTTATCCTACTTGGACTTTACTGAATTTATTAGATGTTTAAATTAATGTTTTTTCATTGAATTTAGAAAGTTTTTGGTCTTTATTTCATTTTTTGAATATTCTTCTGTTATATATTTTCTGTCCTTTTCTCTTTCTTCTGTCCTTCTGAGACTCCCATTATTTGTATGTTGGTGTACTTGATAATATTCCACAGTTTTCTAGGGCTCTATGTATTTTTCTTTATTCTTTTTTATTTCATTTCTTCAACCTAGATAATCTCAATGACTCATTTATAAGTTTATAAATTCTTTTTCAAATCTTTTCTTGACTTAGTAAACTTTTCATATCAGCAATTGTATTTTTCAACACCAGAATTTTAAAAAATTATTTCTATCTCTGTTAATATTTTCTATGAATAAGACATAATCTTTATATTTTACTTTATTTATATAGACTTTTTAAAGTTATTTGAACATTTAAAACATAGCTAACTTAAAGTCTATATCTGCTAAGTCCAAGGTCTTGCCCAGAAAAAGTTTCTATTGGCTGCATTTTCCCCTGAGTATGGGTCATACTTACTTTTTTCTTTCCATGTCTCATAATTTTCATTAAAAATTTGACATTTTAGACGGGCTCGATGGCTCAGCCTGTAATCCCACACTTTGGGAGGCTGAGGTGAGTGGATTGCCTGAGCTCGTGGGTTCAAGACCCACCTGGGTAATTTGGCGAGACCTCATCTCTACAATAAATCAAAAATTAATCAGGCGTGGTAGCGGGTGCCTGTAGTTCCAGCTACTTGGAAGGCTGAGGCGGAAGGATCGCCGGAGCCCAGCAGGTCGAAGCTGCGGTGGCCGGGAGCGGCCACTGTACTCCAGTCTGGGCGACAGAGTGAGACTCCAACTCAAAAAAATAAACAAATAAAATAAATAAATAAATAAAAATTTGACATTTTAAATAATATAATATAGCAATGCTGGAAATCATATTATTCCAAATTCTTAGGGTTTGTTGTTTTTGCTTGTTGTAGTTGTTAATTTGTTGTTGTTTACTTACTTTATAAACGAATTATGTAAAGTATGTATTGTTTGTCATGTGTGCCTACTGAAGTCTGTAGCCAGTTACCTTATTGGTTAGCTAATGATTGGATAAAGATTTTCGTAAATGCTTATGTACTCATTTCCTATGGCTCTGTAAAAATTTACCACCAACTTGGCAGCTTAAAGCAACACACTTTTATTTTTCTTTCTTTTTTTTTTCTGAGTTGGAGTCTCACTCCATCGCTCAAGCTGAAGTGCAGTGGCACACTCTTGGCCATCCCAATGTCAACCAACTGGGCTCCGGCCCTCCTTCTGCCTCAGCCTTCCAAGTAGCCGGAACTACAGGCACACGCTACCATGCCTGGCTATTATTTTTCTATAATTCTGAATGTCAGATCCAAACTCATTTCTATTGTGCTGACATCAAAGTATTAGCAGAATTTTACTATCTTCAGAGGACCAAGGGAAAAATCTACTTCCTTGACATGTCGGGCTTTTAGAGTTTTATTCCTTGCACTCCCTGGTTCATTGGTCCTTCTTCCACCTTCAAAGTTAGCAGTGTAGCAACTTGCTTCAATCCTCATGTTGCCTTCTTTTGTGTCAAATTTCAATATCCTTAGCTTAATGACACCAGTAAGTGTCTTTTGTCACATAAGACAACATTTATAGATCTCGGGCATCTTTGATGGCCATTATTCGGCACACCACAGCCTAAAACCAATAAAACTAGAGAGATTTTGTGTGTGTGTGTGTGTGTGTGTGTGTGTGTGTGTTGGGGCACACATTCAACACTCAGTCAATAACTTGTCCTTAGCTTTTACTTTTTGCTTGAGCAGATCCTCACATGTCAGCTTTTTCTTTTAAGATTTTTAATTACTCTACTGTTCACCTCCAATCAACATTCTCCACCTCAGGCTACCACAAAGGTAAAACACTTGCCAGTAACTGTTTTTAACAAGTGCTCCCTGGGAAAAAGGGTTTTTTTGGGGCAAATATTGGCAGCCTTATAAGTGGGCTCTTCTAGGGGATCACCAGAGAGGTCAAATAATGACAATTTTTTGTGTGTAATGTTTTGAAAGAGCTTTGGCTTCATTCTTCTTCCAGTGGCTGCAAAACTGCACTGACAATGCCAGCTATTATTTTTTAAAGTCATTTTGGAGTTGGAGAATAGGAAAGAAAAATAAGTTAAATACTATAAAGTTCACTGTTGTTACCAATTTTTTTTATCAGCCATTTAAAAAAAATAAATAAATGCTCCCTGGGTTGCTACAAGTATTGTGGGTAATTTCTAGAGTCTGAAAGTGTTAAGTCTGGCAATTTCAGCCAATTTTTAAAATTGCCTTTGTGGAAAAAAAAAATTGAGCCACTTACTCCACCATTTTTGTTGACTGACTCAAAACTTTTTAAAAGTGGTTATGCCATTTTATATTCCCATGACTAGTGTATGAATGTAGCAATTCTTGTACATCCTCACCAATACTTTGTATGGTCAGTCTTTTTGTTTGTTTTAGGCATTCTAAGTGTGTAATGGTGTCTCACTGAGATTTGAATTTGTGTTTTCCTAATAACTTTGAACATCTCATGTATTTATCTGCCATCTGCATATCTTCTTTGGTGATATGTCTTTCAAAATATCTTGTCTTCTTTTTATTTCTTGTTTGTTTTACTACTAAGCTTTCTAAGTTCTTTATATATTCCAAAAAACAAGCCCTTAATCAGAAATATAATTTACAATTATACTTCCTAATTTGTGGCTTGTTTTTTGAGTCTCTTAATATATTATTTGAAGAGCAGAAGTTCTTAATTTTGATGAATTCCTCTTCATCAATTTTTAATTGTATGGATGATGCTTTGGGTGTTATATATAAACATCTTTGCCTAATCCAGTGTTCTAAATTTACTTCTTTTAGAATTTTTTATAACTTTAGGCTTCCATTTAGGTCTTTGGCTTATTTTAGTTCATTTTTGTATATGCGAGGTATGGATTAAATGTCTGATTCTTCCAGAAACATTGGAAAAATTTGTTGAAAAAGTTATCATTTCTCTGCTGAATTGTCTTTGCATCATTGTTAAAAATCAGTTGACCGTAAATGTTTACAATAGTAAATATAGGCGTAAATGGTTGCATCTCTTCTTCTGCTATGTCATTTGTGTATGTCTATGGAGAGATTTTATTTCAATCTTGTCAATAACTGGCCTGGGCTTAAATTTTAAAGTTACTGTTATAATCCTCAGTGTATAACAGGCTTCAAATTCTTCTACTTGTGGTCTTCTATTACCTTGTGGGGCCTGCGGGTAGGTGTTTCTTAGTCCAATTCCATCCTTAGGTTTCAGCCATCCCTATGTCTGTGACAGAGGGGCAGCCTCTTTCCATGCTTTCTCTCCATTTTTAGTAGTAAACTGCTAGTTGGTGTTACTTGGTGCTAATTTATTGGTGAGGGGAGGAGGCAGTTCTCAGTTCTTCTGGTTTTGACTGGTATATTTTATCAAAGGCCTTTTCAGTATCTACAGACATGTTTATATGATTTTATTCTCCTTAAATATATTAATATGATAAAAATATTTTAAAGGTTTTTCTAATACTGGACATTTTACATTACTTTAATAAACTCAACTTGATCATTATACATTATTTCAATTTTTTATTCAAACTTCTGTCAACAAATATCTTGCTTAAGATTTTTTAAATAATATTTTAAAATCAGGTTGCTTCATAATTTTTCAATGCAGTATTCATCCAGATTTTGCTTGAAAAATAGTTTGGAAGTTAATATTTAACTTACTCCATAAGTTAATTTGCAAGAATTCCTTTTTTTTTACTATTCTTTGCAACAGTTTAAATAGCATTGGAATTACATGCTCTTTAGTTTTTATACAATTTTCCTGTAGAACATTCTGGACCTAACCCTTGCTTTTTTTTTTTTTCAGAAAAAAATCAATCTATTTAAATTTTTTATATCTTCTGGGGTCAGTTGGTAAATCTTAATTTCCTAAAATATCTTCCCTTTGCCCAAGCTTTCAAATTTGCATAAAGCCTTTTCTTAAGAGTGTCTTAATTTTTTCCGTTTATGTGATTAACTCATTTTGTTTTTATATTTTTACTTTCTCCCCTTTTTTACTGATTAGGTTAAGCTGTAGTTAATTTGTTGTATTGACTTCTTTCAGACTGCTAACATTTTTGTGTGGTAATTTGTTTTCCTGTTTCTAACTAATTAATATCTGCTTTTATCCTTTGAAATTTCATTCTTCTGCTTACTTTAAGTTTATTTTGTGGTGTTTAATTAGTTTGCTTTCGTTCATGTTTTATTTTAATGTTTTATAATTTATCCTGTGTTTCTGTGGTGCTTATTTGTCATTGGACTTTTAAAATTTTCATTTCATTTCTGCGGTGAAAATTTCCCCTTTACTGTGTTTTTCAGTTCTCCAAGCTCATGTTCCATCTCATCCTATCATCCTAACATCTGTCCTCTAGGTTCTTGTAAGTCTGCTCTGTTCTTTCAAATTATTTTATCTCTTTTAATTCATGGTCACATTCTTCATCTGCTCTGTATCAGCATTTTCTGGTGTTCTTTGTCTAGTGGTAGGGTTTTTTTTTGTTGTTTTTTTTTTTACTGTTATTGCTAATATAATCCATCTCAAATTTATTTTTGTATACAGTGAAAGGTAAGGTTTCTTTTTTTTTCCTTTTTCTTATGTTTATCTCATTGTAATAACATAATTTGTTAAAAATACTTTTTCCCCATTTAATTGCCTTAGCGCCACAGTAAAAAATAATTGTATATATGTGGGTCTCTTTCTGGACTCTTATCTATTCTGTTGCATTGATTTCTATATTATTATGCCAATACCATACTGTCTTGATTATTACAACTCTATAGTAAGTCTTAAAGCAAGTAGTATCATCCTCCAGCCTTTTTTCTTATTTTTGAAATTAGTGTGACTATTCTTGATTCTTAGCATGTCCATATTAATTTTAGAATCACCTTGCTGATTTTTACAAAAAAACACCACTGGAATTTTTATTGGTATTGTGTTCAATCTACAGATCAATATGACGAGATCAACAAATTTGAATCTTTCACTCCATATGCCTTTATTCATATAGTTTTGTGTTTCTTATAAATATATTTACATTTTTTGTTGGAAACTTTTGATGCTTTCCTCCCAGATTATTATAACATCATTCTGTGAATACTTTTTCAGTTACTCTATTACTGTTTTTTATTGTATGAGTTGATTTCTCCTGGACCTGCTCTTTGCAGGAGGTTCCTATAGAGGGAAAGGGGTTAAGGTCATTTGTTAACTGGTACGGAGACAGACTGCTTCCTACATATATGCCTAAAATATTGCTTATTTTATTCTTTATGTAACCAAGATTTCTTGGTTTTTGTCTGCTTATTCATTTGTTTGTTCTCAATCATATTGGCTTCAATCACCAATACTGCCCACCCAATTTATGATCCCATTTTGGCAAAGAATGGAGTGGGTCCTTTCCCTTCAAGAAGTTTTGTTTTGCTTTTGGTTTTCCTACTATTTTCTGAGATCTGCTAGTCTTGGGCACTCTTTCTGTACTTCCTTCCACAGCGTCATTGCAATCTCAGTAGATATTGGGGGCTCTTATATGTTTTTTCCATCTGTATATTATATCTTTATTCTAGCCTCATTTAAAATGGAGTTTTCAGGGTTTTTTCTTTGTTGTTTTGTGTAATTTCTAAGAAAGGAAAAATGCTGAGTTATGTAGACATATTGATATAAAAGATCCCGATTATAATTTTTAAATATCACATTTAAAACTGAGTGTATTAAACTTTCTAAACTTATAAAGTAGATTCTTCACATAATACAGTGAGAAATTATCTTATATCTTTAAGGTCTACTTTGAGATGAGGCAGTTCTAGAGTTCCATCATCTAACCAAGAAATCTCCATTTCCAAAATACATTGTCTTAAATAGAAAGCCCTATATTATGATAAAGGATTAAAACTGAATTAATCTGAGCAATTTGCTAAAGCAAAATTCCTTCAATATTTTAATTTTTAATAGTCTTTTATGTCTATTCACTTGGAGTCATATGACTTTATAATTTGAGAACTAGAAGAGATATTAGATTTGATTTTGCAGAAAATTGAAGTTAAATGTTTTGATGTAGATGCCACTGCTGAGTGACAGAACCATAGAACCTAACAGCCAGGTCCCAGGCCTTTATTTTTTCACTAGTGCCCATAGCTCTCTTTACTAGATCTCTCACAAAGTATCAAAGATAATTTTCTTTGATTTAGATGTGAGAAAACAGATTTGAGTTGGATAAGCCTACGTCCTTTTGTTAATAACAGAACTAGCACTAGAACCCATAGCCATTCAAGACAGAAAGTCTCAATTGTTGAAAGACCCAAATATTAAGATAATCAGTGGAAATCGCTATTTCCGCTGTACACACATTTTTTTCTTCTTTGAAAGCACTGTTTTAGAGCTGTAGTTGCTTTGGTTTAGAAGGCCTTCAAAACAAAGATCTGGGTATATGATGCACTAGAAATGAACCAACAAACCATCTTATCAGCACGTACTGAAAAATTGCTTTCTAATGGTGAAGGCACTGTTGAGAAAGTAGTTTATGCTTACGTGTTTCACTTCTCTTCTTCCTTTTCTTCCTTTTCTTCCTTCCTGATCCGCTTACCATCCTTCTCAGGTATCCAGATCACACCAAGACCATGAGCAATGAATGCTCACACACAAAAAAGTTGCAAGCCTAGACCAAGGAAATAGACAAAGCAAAAGACATCAAGAAAGGGCAGAGAAGGAGTTAGGGAAGACCCAAGGGATCCTCAGAGCTGGAAGTTAAGAGAAATCTATGGATTCAGAAACAAGAGATCCACAAAGTCTGTATGTAGTCCTACGCTAGTAAGATCAGAAATTAAGCAAGGAGTCATAACAGCAAACCCAAAGAATTAGGAGCTGAGAGTGCTTGAAACTTAGGTAGATACAAATCTCAGAGAAACCTAGCTTGAGTCAGATGGATGCAGGGCCACCATTTTGCACAACTCCAAGGAGCATCATTTATATTGTCTCCTGTGAAGAGCAGATCAACAAACCTTAGGAAGTTGGCTAGTATCTTTAAAAGGTCACAGTTTAAGGACGGTGATATAAATCTCTCCTAGTGATTTCTACTAACGGATATGCTCTGGGAAAAAGTACTGAAGCTGACACTAAGGTTATGTCTTCTCAGAAGTTTACATGTTAGTGGAAATCAAAGCAGTAAGCTGAAGAACTTAAACTTCAAATGGGAGAGATACTGTGGGGAAGAGTGATTCAGGGCATTTCTGATCCCTCTCAGTGGTTGATATACTGCCTGGGAGCCTAGATACCAACCCTGGTAATTGAAGAGTTTTGGGGAGAGGACCAGCACTCGGCTCCTCAGTTCAATACACACGCCTTTAATTTGACGTTTTTTAATTCAACTCCAAGACTGTCGTCAACCATTTTTTTCCCTCTTTCCTTTAACACTGACTACCTTGTTCCCTTTTATACCACGAACAGAGCCAAGCAGTGTGCATTGAAATCCAACATCCTTTGTGTTGCTTGAGAAATCTGAGGCTGACATCTCCGGGGCTATTTTGTTTCTTTTGCCTCTCTCCTCCCATGACCTGCCAACTTCTTTTGGCTCTCCTGGGCTTTCGTCATGTCCCATATCGATTGCTACCTTTTTTCTTTATTTGCAGGATGCTAAGGGTGGACCCTGCAGCACAATGACACTGGCTTTGGATGATGGTTAGGTCAGCCTCCAACCTTGGGCACATAGGTCCTGTGATATTTCACCAGGCCAGGGTTGTTGTTGCATCAGTCACTCATAAAGGAGCCAATTGATTTTTTTTTTTCCAGACTGCTAAACTCGCAAGGTCATTTCTGGGATTTTAGACTTCTTTGAGTGCTCTTTTTCGGTTTCTTTTCAATCTTAGCCCTTGTGATCTTCAGGTATCCAGTTTACTAATTACCCCCAATGCTGGCACCTGACAGCAGGTGGCCACAGTTCTGTTAATTATGTCCCCAGGCTTAAGAATGCTCTTCTAATGACATCCAATCATCTACCTCTGACTAGGGCTAAAAGCAGGTTGCAGGCACACTTCTCTTCCCCTGAGCTCTTAAAATCTATTCTTCTGGCCTAGCACCTTAAGATTCATGTGCTATGCCTTGAAGGTATGTGATAGAATAGCCAAATAATGCCTCTTACAGCAACTGGTGGAGTCACAGCTATCGGAGGCTCAAATGAAGGCAAATCTGAGATTGACCAGCACAGCATCGATTTACCAAACAAACAGTCCAACCAGGAAAGTGTTAACCTGAGGTATTCTGGGTAGACCTGTAGTGGATTTGGACCCTTGTCTTATCTTCCTCAATCCCCCTGGTCCCAACATAAACTGTCCTTTAGGCCAAACAGAAATTGGGACTTTCCAGAGAGAATCAAATGAAGAGTAGAAAAAGCATATGGAATGAGTGAGAAAGATCATGTTAGAGGATATAAGAGGCCTGGATTTCAAGAGGAATCAATTCTAATCAGTTATGATATTCATTCCATGTGTGACTGGGCCTGTTTTTCATGTATAAAATGGAAGAAATGTCCATTTTTTTTCTTCTTTAAAGTGCAGCCAAGATAGTTAATTGTATGATATTTCTAGAAAGCTTGGTATTCCATAGAGGCAGGTGTTGTCTGCATATATGTAAACATACAAAGATATGTAGATACACAAATAATCCCTCATTGACTGTTTCAAGATACTGAAATAAATGACTTATGGATAAGGAGAACTGTCAGACAGGGAGTTTGGGTCAATTTGTAGGTACTTTAAAGCAATTGTGATGGATGTGGGGAAAGAAATCAATGGAAAATATCAATAGGGATTTCACTGTAAATACAATACCCTAACAGTCTAACTAGTTATCAGAAATACTGCCTGTCTATAATGTGGGAAAATTAAAAGGAGGAAATAAGGTCTTTCTATAAAAGTAATAAAAATAAAACAAAACATGCACTTAGTCCCCCAACTGATGAAGTAAGCATGGGGAGAGGTGAAGGAAACAGAAAAAATCAGTTCTTATCAAGGTCAAAGACGTCTTATCTGGTTTGTAATTACATACATTCACAATTTTTATATGTATGTCATTGCAATTGATTCTCATAACACACCCTGCAAGATTGTTAGAGCAGGTTTCCTCTTTATATGTGAGGAAATTGGTTCAGGGGTTTTACCCTGGATCACAGAGGTATACCCAGGGATGTCTGGACTTAATCTCTGTCACTCTTCTTGAGATTGCATTTCTTACTCTTCCATATTTTCTTTGGGAATTAAGCATTTTCTTTGAGACCTCAGTTCTATCCTAATACTCTGTCCTTTCTCTTCAGATAATCTTTTTTCATTGGTCCCTCTTCAATAACTTGGTAAACTAGGCTCACTGAATGCCTGTTCTTTGTAAATAAGACCTTTCTCTTGAGTCAGCAAACTCCCCAGGGCTGCCTAAATGATGATGTATCATTGGGCCCCCACGGGTCTCCAGAAGCTCTCTTCAGCTGTTTCTATCTGAGCAGTCTCCCAGCCTGGAATTTCTGTCATTGCCCCATCAAAAAGAAGTCCACAGAAGGAAGAAGATAAGGAGGCAGTTTGGGAGCTGCCTAAACAAATGTACCCTAAGATTTCTGGCAGCTGCGTAGTTTCCCCTTCCAAATGTGTGCTGGCCCTGGTTAGAAATAATTCCGATTTTCTTGCTGAGTTCACTGATTATTTGTCCACTATTCACTCTGGCACTGATAAAATAATTCTCGGGAGGGATTTTTAATTTGTACTTGATTTTGCTGGGTATTCTCTTTCATGCTTTCCCTCTCTAGTTATTGAACTCTTTGCACTCTCTCTCTCTCTCTCTCTCATCCTGTTTGAAATGTTCTCAATTAACTCCCCTCCTCCTACTTGCAAATATATTTGGGAGCTATGGCTCTCATACAGGTCGGGGTGCCACATTAAAGATGCTGTTGGATGCACAGGCTAGTAAATATGCCTACATTATGACTATTGTGTCCACTTCTTTGCAGCAGGGAAAAATTATCACCATCTTAGGTCCCTTCCATCTCGTCTCCAACCCCATCGTAATTCTTCCTGACCACTTGAAGACTGAGGCAGGGTAGCGGTGGTATGAATTTATTACTTTTCCTTGAAATGAATGTTATGATCATCATTCCAATGAGATCCGAATCCATACAACAGACTCCCAGCTTGGCTGTGTTCTCTGTTCTGCAGACAAAAAAGATGACAGGTTGTAAGTTCCAGCATCAGAAGAGAGCAACTGGCTTCCATTGGCAACCTTACTTGTCAACTGGCAGCTCCAAGAAACAAGGTCATCTAAGGACAGGCAGGGGCTGATGCGTTTGAAAGTAGAAAGTAGAAGAAGCAAAGAAAGGGTTGACTTCAATTCTGTGGCACTACAATACCACAGCCTCCCCTTTCTCTGCATACTTTTCTTCTTTTCAAAGAATATTCCCATCTCTCATCCCACCCAACTACTAGGGTCAAATTGTGAGAAATAGAGTAAGAAGCACTCCAGTTCCTGAATACACCCCATGGGAAGGACTTCAGAACAGCCTCTGTGGCTATGAAAGTTATCTACTCGGCAAATGTCTCTCTGCTGACTACACCAAACCTAGCCAGCTTAGTATCATCTAATCCCAGTAAGGAATAAAGTATCACCTATTTGATTTCTTTTCAATGGAAGTCTCCAAAATGCTGACTTTAAATTCAATATTCCAAATCCAGTCAAGAGTTGGGTCACAAATAGGGGGATGATTACTTTTAATAAATATTTTAAACAAAAATTTTATCTTGGAATAATTTTAGATTTACAAAAAAGTTGCAAAGCCATAAAGAAGGACAAAATCATGAACTTCACAGCAACCAGGATGGACTTAGAGTCTATAATACTGAGAGATGTATCACAGAAACAAAAAACTGAGTATCACATGTTTTCGCTCATAAACGGACCTTGAGAAATGATCGTTAATACTATAAGAAAAGGATTGGCAGTAGCGGGAAACTGCTGGGGTGCAGAAGGTGGCAGGACTGGCAGTAGTGGGAAACTGCCAGGGGAGGGGGGACATACCTCATCAACAAGGGTACCTTGTATACCAGGGTTAAGTATACAAATGAACATTTGTATACTTAACCCTGAATTGTACCCCACACCTTTAAAATAAAAAAAGAGAAAAAACAATAAATTTTTTAAAAAAGAAAAAAAGTTGCAAATATTGTACAGAGAGTCCCCATAAATACCTCACCCAGTTTCTAGAAGATCGGCTTTGATACTTAGCTGATTTTATACTAATGCTTTAAGTAAGACCAAACCAGACTTTTAACATTTATTAGACCTATCTCATGTGTAGCACAATCTCTTCTCCTTGTGGCTAGTGTCCTTAACGCCCACCAAATATCTTAGTCCCTTCTTGAACTCCAATATAAGACTGACCAGTGTAGGAGAAACTGTAGCAGAATCAGTGCATATGCTGGCTCTCAGCCACAAGTTTCCCTACAAGCAGCCCAGCCAGGCCTTGGGCCCCAGATCTGAGCAACTGCACATGGGCCATCCACATTGGGACAAATGCCCCCCTGAAGCCTCCATCAGGACACTTGTGCCAAGAACTCTGCTCTTATCTCCGGGCCTAGAAAAAACTCAGTCTCATGACCTTAGTTTTTGCCAGTCCTTTCTATGGGCTCCCAGGGGCCCTGCCCAGCTCCTGCTGCTCCCTAGTATGCATTTCTGATGCTGTGTGCGGGTCTGGGCCTTAAGTGTTTTCTCCCAAGACTCCATCTACTGCACTGCCACATCAGACCTCATCCCAACATCCACTCCTTGCTTGAAACGAGGCCTGTTGGCACCACACTCTCCATATTTTGTGTTCTAGATGCTGGACTAAACTTCTTCTTGATCTCTATTCTTCCAAAATTAATTGGTCTAGACCCATGTCCAGCCTTCCCCAGACTTCTCCACTCTGCTGACACTGACTAGGTCATGCTTTATTACATCATGAGTTACGATAATACTCACTCTATTCAGTCATTTAAAAAAATGTTCAATCTCTTTAGAGGGTACAAATAGTTCTTGGTTGCATGGATGCATTACACAGTGGTGAAGAAGTCTGGGCTTTAAGTATATACACCACCCCATCGGTGCACATTGTACCCAAGAGGTGATTTTTCATTCCTCAGCTCCTCTCCATCCTCCCCCTTCTACCCCAATGTCCATTATACCATCCTATATGCCTTTGCAGCTTCTTAGCTTAGCTCTTACTTATAAGTGAGGTCATATGGTGTTTAGTTTTCTGTTCCTGCGTTGCTTCACTCAGGGTGATGTTCTTCAAATTCATCCAAGTTGCTGCAAAAGACATGTGATTTCATCGTTTTTTATGGCTGAATAGTAGTCCATGATATGTGTGTATATATATATCACATTTTCGTTATCCACCGATCAGTAGATGGGCATTTAGGTTGATTCTGCATCTTTACAATTGTGAATTGTGCTAATCAGTCATTTTTTTCCCAAACATGTACTGTCTGTTACTTTCCAGGCTCCATTATTGAGGGCATTGGACATGAATAATAAAACCCTGTTTTCAAAGAGCTCACTCACAGTCAGTGGAAAAGACGAGAAAAGTAAGGGTGTTTGGACAACAGGATCTTCGCTAAGAGGGCACTAGACTAGGTTGAGGGAAGAGGTAGAACTAATTTCTCCAGAAAAGGGTGCAGAGGAAAAAAAGCAGTTTTGAGGGGACTAAGCATTGATATTTTGGACATGTTATATTTGAAGTAACTATAGGACAACCAGACAAAGATGTCCATTATGCATCTGATATAGAAGCCTAGAGATAGGAGAGAAATATGCGCTGAACTTTCATAGCTATCAAAATACAGAGGCAAATTGAATCCTAAGGTCACCCAGAGGTCGCGAGTGGAAAAGTCTAAATGGATGCCTAAAAAATCACTTAAGGGATTAAGGGGACAATACAGAGTAGTTTCTGATAGTATCCCTCCAACTTCGAGCACTAAAAACATGGGGGAGGTATTTATTCATGCCTTCTCTTCCCCATATCTTAGCTGTGTACCTATAATTTGCCCAGGTAGGCAGCAGTTCAATATTGCTCTTTGCTGTGGCTAGGAAAAGAGCAAGAAAGCTGAATGCCATGTCCTCTGCTTTTAAGGCATAACTCATCCTCCTCCAGGTTGTTCAGGATGCTGGTGAAGTCAGGACAGAAGCTGCAAGATAGAGATGCATCCATGGTCCCTGAATAGATTTCACTATCCTCATTCATAATGTAGGGATAAGATATTGCTCATTAAGTAACATCTTAAGAAAAGCATTTTGTTCTCCTAAGACAGAAGTTCCCCAGGGATCACCAAGGCAGAAGGAGTCGGTTAGAATTGATAAATGTCTCTCTGTACCCAAAGAGCCTCCGATACAATGAAGACTCCAAAATAAGCTAGTTGGTCAAGGATAAGCTCCAGATTCTGAACTTGGGTACTAGAGAAACAAGTATATGTGATCTGTATCCAGCGAGAAAAAAAAATAATGACAAAAATGTGTAATTACAATAATATACCCAGAAATATAGCAGTTACATTGATGCTTCCAAGTTATTAATGTTGAATGAACTGAGTGATGACTAAGATGACTAATTAGTGATAAACATTATTTTAAATCTCCAGAATATGGAAAAATAGCATAATTATTGTACTTTGGCTCCTTGTCAACTCCATTTTCAAGGCTAATCTATAGTATATGTGTTTCCCTGAGAAATTTGAGAAAACAAAATGGGTTGCCCTTAGATCTCCTATCTGAAAACATTTATTAAAAAAAAAACACGAGTTTCCAGCAGTCAGTCATATGTTCTAACAGGGCTTCCAAGCCACTTTACCTGGAGGAGGCTCCCAGA
This sequence comes from Tarsius wallacei, assembly GCA_963574415.1. Classification (NCBI taxonomy): domain Eukaryota; kingdom Metazoa; phylum Chordata; class Mammalia; order Primates; family Tarsiidae; genus Tarsius; species Tarsius wallacei. The sequence continues at coordinate 50,114 of CAUYQG010200465.1, read as the reverse complement.
GAGTTATTTTTAAGTAACACAGGTAAGTTATTGTCTGGGACCTGGATATCTAAAGATTACAGGAAAAGACTACCCCTATCCTGTTAATAGAGAAACCGAGAACCCTGATAAGTCACCCGGTATCTATGTGACTAGATATCCTGGAACAAGTTCACCTATAGAGAAAACACGGGAATAGAACAATCTTGGCTGACAATGGGACTCACTGGTGCCGCAAATGGCAGGGAGAAGGCTGGAAACTGAAAGAAAGTCTGAGAACTGCATGTGAGAACGTCCTTTCTGGAGTGCAAAACTTTTTCATCAGTTTATAAAGTGTTCACATTACTTATCCTAAAAGTTTTCTAGGCTGGGCTCGGTGGCTCAGTCGGTAATCCCAGCACTTTGGGAGGCCGAGGTGAGTGGATTGCCTGCGCCCGCAGGTTCGAGACCCACCCAGGCAACTTGGTGAGACCCCATCTCTACAATAAACCAAAAACCAGCCGGGCGTGGTGGTGCGCACCTGTAGTTCCAGCTACTTGGAAGGCTGAGGTGGAAGGATTGCCAGAGCCCAGCAGGTCGAGGCTGCGGTGGCCGGGAGCGGCCACTGCACTCCAGTCTGGGCGACAGAGTGAGACTCCAACTCAAAAAAAAAAAAAAGTTTTCTGCAACCTTGTGCCCTAAGAATAAGAAAATTTAAAAACGCTCTCTCTCCTTTGATCTTCCTAGCATTCCTATAAAGAAGAGATATCGACATGCCCAATATTCAGGAGGAGAAGCAGAAACTTCATTTATTTACCCAGCAAATATCTATTGAGTAAATCCTAAGCAGCAATGCCTACTATGAGATAAACATAGGGTGTGGTCTTTGCTTTTATGCAGCTTGCAAAATTGAGGGAGGCAGATAATAAACAAGTAGACCCAATTTTAAAATTTACTAATACTAAAAGATAACAGACCTAGTAGATTATATCACTTATTCGAAAGATCAATTTCTAGTTCTTTCAGAAATTGCCACACTGTCTTCCAAAAAGGTTGCACTAGTTTGCATTCCCACCAGCAGTGTAGAAGCATTCCTTTTTCTCCGCATCCCCGCCAGCATCTGTTGTTGTTTGTTTTATTATTGATGGCCATTCTTACTGGGGTTAGGTGGTATCTCATTATGGTTTTGAAATGCATTTCTCTGGTGATTAGTGAGGCTGAGCACTTTTTCATGTGTCTGTTGGTTGCCTGTATATCTTCTTTTGAGAAGTGTGTATTCATGTCTTTTGCCCATTTTTTAAAGGGGCTGTTTGTTTTTTTCCTTTTGGCATGTTTGAGTTCCTTGTAGATCCTAGATGTTAGGCCTTTGTCAGTTATACAGTTGGCAAATATTTTTTCCCATTCTGTGGGCTGTCTCGCTGCTCTCTTGATGGTTTCTTTTGCTTTACAGAAGCTCGTTAGTTTGATGAGGTTCCACTTGTCTATCGTATTTCTTAAGGTATTGGCCTTTAGGGTTCTGAATAGGAATTGGTTTCCAGTTCCAATTTCCATAAGGGTGTCTCCTGCATTTTCTAAAATTCTTATAGTTGGAGGCTTTACATTTAGGTCTTTGATCCATTTAGAGTTAATTTTTGTGTATGGTGATACCTGGAGGAACTCAAATCATTCTACAAAAAAGAAACCCTCACACATATGTTTGTTGCAGCTCTAGTCACAACAGCAAAAACATGAAACCAACCTTGTTGTCTATTGAAGCTGGATTGCATTAAAAAAATGTGGCACATATACACAATGGAATATTATGCAGCCATAAAGAAGGACAAACATATGGACTATGCAGCAACTTGGATGGATTTGGAGTCGATCATACTCAGTGATCTATCACAGAAACAAAGAACAGAGTACCATATGTTGTCACTCATAAGCGGAACTTGAACAATTATAATACTATAAGAAAGGGATTGGCAGTAGTGGGAAACTGTCGGCGGGGGGGCGGTGGGATTGGCAGTAGTGGAAATCTGCCAGGGGAGGGAGGGGCATACTTCATCAGCAAGGGTACCTGCATAATGAACATTTGTATACTTAACCCTGAATTGTACCCCACATCTGTATAATAAAAAGAAAGAAAGAAAGAAAAAGATTATATCACTTATTCAATTCAAGTGCTCTCCCTCTCTCGTGTGTCATTCCTGATAGCATGGCTTCCTGCTATCCCTTCCCATAGGAAGTGTCTTCTTATCTTAATGAAGTCAAGCTTGGACATATGACTTACTCTGACTAATGAACCACAAGTGGAAGTTATCTATGCCTAATCTAGACCAAAGTTTGAGGAACCACAAGGTGGTTCTGCCTCATGAATGGTGTGTTCCAGATGGGGGTTTGCTTTTCCTATCTGCATGAGGGAGAGAGATTTCAGCCTCCCCACAACCAATATCAATGGGACAAGACTGAGAAAGAAATCCTCTGTTGCTATAAGCCACTAAGATTTAGGGACTGCTTGTGATTGCAGTATAACCTAGTGAAATCTGTGAGTGCAATGGGTATGTTTGTGTGTTGAGGTGGGGAGTGGAATGCGACTTTTTAGATGATCTGTGGGAGCTTGTCTCAGGAGCTGACATTTTTATTGACCTGCATGAGGACACTGTGTACCCAACATAGAAACTAAATTTTCCCAAGCCTGTTTGGATCATTTCTCCACAGATGACTCTATGTTCACAAAAACACTGGGTTCTGAGTAAAATTCACAGGGCACATAATGGAAAGATGCATAACCGCATTTCGTGTAGGTTCATGAAAATTCCAAATGATTTCTCGAACATTTATGTTTGGATTAAGTCCAAAGCATGATTTGCCCCATTTCTTGTTCCTTAATTTTAAATCTGTATGGATCACCAGAAAAATGACTCTATACGTTTCTCATTTATTTATAACTATGTCATCAAAATACTATTTGAAAGAATCACTTGATGCTTGAAACACTTGAAACCATATTTTCCTTCCCAAATAGGAAAGCTGTCTTTCTGTACTCTGCAACTCAAAGGGAGAAAATATGTTCATCTTTTTTGGAATGCGGTGAGGTCCACATCTTAGACTTCTCTCTCTCATTTTGGAAGGCTGAGGTGGGAGGATTGCTTGAGGATTGATGGAGGCCAGGAGTTGGAGATTCACTTTAGCGAGACCCGTCTCTACAAAAAAAAAAATTTTTTTTAATAACTAATTTTAAAAAAACTCTTCCAAATGCAGTCGCCATTATCATCTTTACATTGCCATCTGCCAAATTAAATCACAATATCTAGCCATCAGGACAAGATGTATTTCCTTCAAGAGAATGAAAGATTCAAAGTCGAAGAGTCCAACAGTTCCTCCAGGCACCTATACTTTTCAGTGACACTTAATCCTTTTCTTTGCAACCAAATCAATGTCAACATTTTATTCCTTACTTCTTAGCTGACAAGAAAGGTAACTTTGGAATCCTGCTTCTTTAGTATTAGGAAAATAGTAAACATTTTTTAACATGTTATAACTAGCTTTTTCTCCCTCACCCTCATTTATCCTTTTAATCTCTTTCCCTCAACACCAAACCATGTGTCATCCCCCAAACATGACCTGCTTCTGTTACTAGCCCACCGGGTGCCTTCCAGATTCTGCTGGAAGGTTTCCTCCCCTGCGATCCTCATGCAATTATGAGCTTCATCGCCAGCATTCCCACGTGGCCATACACAAACTTCCATTTACACATATCTCATGATATTATAATTAGTTGCATGCAGAGTAATCGCTTCCAATAGATTTTGTTTTATTTGAGGGTAGGGAACAGACCTTATTTATCTTGTTTCTGTCTCATCACTAGATAAGAGACCTCCAATCACTGTTCACTGGTTGAATAAATGGTTAAATCCATGCATGGTTGAATGACATTAATAGTCATCACTATATTTTTACTCTATGCTGAGAAAATATACATTCTGACTTGGGGAAGTAGGGATCAAAGTTTCATTTATAATAAAAATATCAGGATAAGAATTTTTTCAAATTAGTAATACAAAAAACTGTTGCAGTGAAAGCAGAAAGAAAAGAGAAGAACCTGCCAGTTATCCAGAGAATTCAGACAATGTAGATACAATCTGGACAGGGCGGGCAGTAAATCTCCAACAGCTTCCTAGGTCTGCTGTGTTCTGTGTTCATTATGCTTTTATAATTTTTCTTAGGTTAACTTTTCCTCCTACCCCTCTGGACCTTGTAGCTGTCTCTGAAAGTGCTGGATTTTAGATAATTGAACTGAAGACATTGTTTCTGGGGGGAGACAAAGAGTAGAACAGGACATTCTTTCATGACTTTTTACACACACATTATATATACATGTGATATATATACATAATATATACATACCCCTATATATATATACATACACACTGATATATAAAATATTGTATGTGCCTCTGTGTGTGTCCATGTTCATTTAACCTTGGATGTGACTACATTATCAAGTAAATTCAAATCCAACCTTCTAATTACCATGTTGCCCTAAAGGAAAATTCTAGATTCACATTGTGAGAAAGAAAAAAAATTAATGAATTAACCACTCATTATTACAATAATAAGAAGCACCATAAAAGCTGAGTGGATTATAGTCTTTGTCTTTTGAGAAGCAGAAGGAAGAAATTGATGATTTAAAAAAGAAATTAGAAAGTAAGCAAATAATTCAAACAAAATGCATGTGTCTCCTTTTGAAATAATGAAAGATTCAATTAAAATTTCTCTTCCCCATCCCTCCTTGCCTCAAATCTTTGAGAAGCTCTTGCAAATTTGTTTGTTTTGTTAAAACCATGGGTTGAGGAGCAATCAAAGGAGAACTGAAGGCTGACAGGGAAATAAACTTCATTGGGTATTTCAGAATCAGAAAATCTCAACTCACATTAAAACTGTGAGTCCTGAGAATTATGAAATAGTGACTCTTATCTCCTAAAGAGTTTTATAGTCATCAATGCCCAGAGTAAGCCGATGGACCGGGAGTGGGTGACCTTAATAGATATAACCATGTATGGGTGCATTGTACCATGAAATTAAATTTTAAATCTGAATTGATGAACAAAAATGTTGGTTTGATATGTTTGAACAATAGTTTTAATAGTTTTGTAACTCCTTCCTTTCCATGATAATTGATCAGAACTTGGAACCGTGCAAGGAAGCTTTTTCCAAAAGACTGTAGCTAAGCTCTGCCGTTAATTAGTAAATTCAAAATGCTTCTGGGATAATGGAGATGATTATCCATGAGTTGTGAGGGTTTTCATATCTCTGTCCCGTTTCTCCTTCTTCTTGATCCTTCACAGAGACTGTGTCTTCTCCTCCCTCTTGCTATGCTGTTAATTCCTTCCACAGTCTCTAGGACCCTTTTGCATTAATACCTCAACTCTTTCATATGCTCAGTAATGCCCCCTCTACTCTTCCTCAGCAAAGGTTTCTTTCTTTCTGGTCCATGCAAATGTCCTATTTCTCCTCCTTTCATTCATAAGAAAGATAACTTTAAATAAGGTCTATATTTGCTTTCTCACTTTTCTATCACATGCACTCATGTACTGACACCAAGTAACTTAGCTTCTTCCACAATCACTTGACTAAATTGCCGAATCCGATGGCCACGTTCCAGTCCTCATCTTACTGCTCTCTGCATGGACTTTGTTAATATTTCCCTTCTTCTTGACTATCTCTGACTTCTCGGACAAATGCCCTTCCTCTGTTATTGACTACTTTTCCTAGTCACTGTGTTTTCTGACATGTTCCTCAAGGTCCTACCTTGGCCTTGATCTTAACATGCCCTCCTGCCTTCCATTTCTCCTCAGCAGTCTCATGTTTTCTTGTGGCTTCTGCTTCAGACGACTCCTAAGTCTATACCCTCTATTCTGGCCTCTCATCTGAGCACTGGCACCATATTCTTATTTGCCTACTTGACACTTCCACGTGGATGTCCTCCTAGCCTCTCAGTTTCAGTGTGACTAAAACCCAAATCATAACTTATTTCCTTGTACCAGCAGCTCATACCACCTTCTCAGAAAAGAAAGAACAAGATACATGGAAATAAAATCCAGAAACTTCCAAGTTCTGAGCAGTGAAGCGTTGAACTTGTGAGTGAGTATTTGTAGACATGAACTCTTCAAGGAAATTTGGAGAGCCTTTTCATTTGTATCTTCATTCACTTGCTATTCATTCAGTGATTCATTTATTCAACCATCTACTTCTCCCTGCCATTTCTCATTCATTCAAAAAGCATTAATTAGGCAAACTATTTGTGTCAGGAATACAAATATAAGTAAGACACAGTTCCTAACTTCAAGGCATTTCATAGGAAGAGACAAAATTGGTATTAAACTTTTCAGATGTTGTGATAGAAATTTTCCAAATTCAGAGCACCAACTAGGAGGTAGTCAGTATTATTGGAGAGAGATAAGTTTAGGAAGTGTTCAAAAATAGAAGGCACAAGGCAAATCTTAAAGAATGAATTGATATTCATCATGAACAGAGGCTCAAGATGCTGCATAAACAAAGGTACTGAGGTCTGAAACAGTCTGATGTCCCAACTAAGCAGGTGGCGGGAGACACGAGAGTTGAAACTAGAGAGAGAGGCAGGACCAGATGGTGACGATGCTTGTTTTTACCATGCTTTGGAGTGGGAGTTTTATCCTGCAGTCTGTAGGGAGTTCCTAAGAGCTTGCGTGGGAGAATCCCCACTGGGGAGTGTCTTCGTTTCCTAGGGCTGCCATAACAAAGTACCACAATTGATAGCTTAAGAGAAACTTATTCTCTCACAGATTTGGAGGTTAGAAATTCAAAGCTAAGCTGTTGGCAGGATCATGCTCTCTTTTGAAACTTCTAGGAGAGGAAACTTCCTTGCCCCTTTCAGCTTCTGGTAGCCCCAGGCAGATCTTGGCTTGTGGAATCATCACAAAAGGAGCCTCAGTCTCCTTCATCCCACAACATTTTTTTTTTCACATTGTCTCTGGGTCTCTCCTCTTCTCACCAGTCATAATGGATCAGGGCCCACCTTAATAACCTTAGCTTGACTTCGCTATGTTTGCAAAGATCCTATTTCCAAAAAAGGTCACATTATCAGATACTGAGAGTTAGAATTTCAACCTATCTTTTTGGCAGACACAACTCAATTGATAACAGGGAGATGTGATTTCGTCTTCTCTTTGGGCTCCTCTACCACTGCCCTGCCCTATTTTAACATTAACTGTTCTGACTTTAGGCCCAGGCGAACACACAGCTTTTCCTTTTTGACTTCTCTTGGAGCAGCTGGAATAGTCTCCGGCTTTCAAATAGAACTTTCTTAAATATTAAAGAGAAATAAAAAAATTTATTGAAGAAATGTCATCTGTCGAACAATAGTATAGCTTTTTTTCTTTTTCTTTCTTTCTCTCTTTCTTTCTTGCTTTCTTTCTTTCTTTCTTTTTTTGTAGGTTGATTCCTGAAATTTTTTTTAACTTTTTTATTTTAAAGATATGGGATACAATTCAGGGTTAGGTATACAAATGTTTATTATGCAGTACCCTTGTTGATGAGGTGTGTCCCCCATTCCCCTGGCAGTTTCCCTCAACTGTCAATCCCACCCTCCCTCCCCTGGCAGTTTCCCACTACTGCCAGTCCCTTTCTTATAGTGTTATGATAATTGTTCAAAGTCTGCTTATGAGTGAGAACATATGGTATTCTGTTCTTTGTTTCTGTGATAGATCACTGAGTATGATAGACTCTAAATCCATCCAAGTTGCTGGACTGGATAAAAATGTGGTACATATACACATTAGAGTATTGTGCAGCCATAAAGAAGGACAAACACATGGACTTTGCAGTCTAGCTTTCTAACTACAGATGTATTTTAGCATCCTATTTGTAAAGGCAAAGAGATTTATTCAGTTTCCAAATCTCTGTCTACTAATCATATTACTGTTACCACCATTACTATTACTTCTATCATAACCATCATTATTGCTGGTCTTATCCTCACCAGCAGATTGATAGCAGCCATCATATATTAAACATATACCTTGTGCCAGTTGCCATGCTAGTTGCTTTATTTATAATGTTTCATTTCATCTTCATCTAAATAAATAAATAAAATCAATGAGGTGTTTATTAATATCCTATTTTACAGATAAGGAAACTAAGACTTGGATGGAAATAAAGTAGCTTTCCCAAGATCATACAACAAGTATGAAGTATGTACCAGAGCAGATAGACCATGTCAGAGAATCAAGGAGGGGAGGCAGGTTTTTGCTGACATGAAAACAACCAGGCTTCTGCATACAAAGATACCTCAGAGATTCACTCATTGTAGCGCACACTAAATGCTGGACCCTAAGTGTTTCCCCTACTTTTTAGCTCCCTGGTCTGATAAAGCATTTTGTGAACCTCTCTCTTCACAAAGCACTTCCCCAGACCCAAAACTCTTAAAATCCTCTGACACAGAACATTCTGTGGGAAGCGGTGTGGTAGGATGTGTTGATATAACGTGTGACCACCCAAATGTGGGCCAAAGAAAAATTAATAATGATATACAAATATGATTTGGCCCTTGCCATTCTCTTGGATTAAGACCTTGGGGGCAAAGGGATAGTAAAAAAAAAACTGTATCCTTCTCTCATATGGGTGTGAGAGGATTCTCCATGCAATCTCTAGGTTTATGTGGTGCTCATTTCCAATAATTGAACCAACCAACCGTTGGTTCAATAAAATATAATAAAATAATCCATTCTGGATTTAGTATAACTCTATCAATGCAAAGGATTTCCAGAGGCCATGGGCATATGAACTATGCTTATCTCTGGGACCTATCTTATCCCACCAACCTTACTCTGCCCACAATAAGGGGAGTGATAACTAGGGATGAAGTCTAGTCCCTTTCACAAATTTTAAAGATTAAGATAACAGGTTATTCTCATCATCAACATTTATGAAGCATGTATTGTGTTTTAGGCATATCTTCAAATATATGCCTTATATAGGAAATAGTATCCCCATTTTTATGAGAAATACATTGAAATTTTGTTAGTTAGATAACTTATTCAATGTTGCATGACTAGGTTACGTGGAAGAGTTAAATCTCAAAACTAAATCTAGCCAACTCTCATGCCTTGCTTAGCATCTCATGTGGGGTTGCATGGCCTTGCTTTCTATTCAAGACCCAGGGATGTTTTTTCCCATAAAGAAATCTATATTACGTCTTTCTTTTCTCTTGGTGCTAAGTTCCTACCCTGCACACAATTCACTGTTTGTAGATTTTTAGACTGCTTGTACCTTTCAGTGTGATCTAGAATCTTCCAACACTGACCTCAGCTTACTAACAGCCCTACCTCAATTAACCTCTGCTTTTTTTGTCTATCTTTCCAGTTTAACCTGAAGTCAAAGATGTGAGTTCTAGCATCATGCAGCCTCTCTTTCTACACAAAGACCCACACTTTCCCACAAGGCCTCTATCTTGTATTCTGTGCCACCCATCATCTCCACTGTGAAACTATTTCTTATCCTCCTGTCTTATTCATCCGATGCCCCTTACTGGCCCAGACAGAGAGACTAATGAGAGGGACTATGTGGCAGAGTTAATGAGAAATCAGAAACCAGACATTTTGAAGAAAAAAAAAAAGCCACAAGAACCAAGAATTGTGAACACTCTTCTTCCAGAGGTAGTGACTTCACTTCAAAGAATCATAGTCTCTCAAGTTTGACAGCCTCAAAATCTGTCTTTCCTGGTGTGTGTGTGTGTGTGTGTGTGTGTATGTGAGAGAGAGAGAGAGAGAGAGAGAGAGAGAGAGGGACAGGGAAAGGGAGAGGGGGTGGAAGAGGGAGAGTGAAAGGGAGAGAGATAGAGAGTGATTATTTATTTGAACATGGAAATGGAATCTTTAGAGAAGCAATTACCATGCAGAACTGACAGCTCCTGCTTCCTAAGTTCAAATGGTGTATTGCAACTTCTGCAAATTGGCTCATTTTCCTCTATCATCTAAATGTCCCAGAATTTTCTTGGTGCTCAAGTGCAAAGCCGCTCAAGAAAGATGAAGTATCCACCCAGCTCTTTGCCAGGGGAACAATTACTTATAGCCCTAAGAGTTTTCTGAAGCATAAGCAGTAATAATGGCTTATATCATCATCAGCACCACCATCATCTTATCATCTTACTTGGCATTTTACAGTGTTTCCACATCAAATTTACACTTTGATCTTTATTAAAACCACCCCATGAGTTAGAGATTGCTACCACCACTTTATATATGAGGGTACAGAAGTGCAATGAGGTCAAATTACGAGAGAATGAAATCTGTGCTAACCCCCAGGCCTCCTAGTTTCTAGGCCAGGCTTGCTCCATTAGGTCACGTTGTGCATGGGTAGAGCTAGATGACCCCTTACACAAGCGAGCTTTCTGGTATAGTGATGAAGAATGATACTTTTAGAGGCAGGCAAAATTATTCAAATAATCTTGGGGTTCAAATCTTTGCTTTTATACCTGTTGATTATGTGGTCTTAGTTTTTAACTAACATTAAACTTTCTCACCTGTAAAGTGGAGTTAAAATGTCTACCTCTGATACTGAGGAGGATGTCAGATAAAATGGTGTCTGTCAAGTACTCAGGCTCAGTGCAATGCTAGATGCAAAGCAGATGCTCAGTCAATGGAATACCAGAGGGCCACAATCACCCTTCTTCGATTCAAATACATGAAAATCTCTAAAAATAAAAAAATTAACTACTTTATTTTATTATAAAACCCAGCTTAAATAGACCCAAGGCTAATTTTTAATTTCTTCTCTTTTAAAGAGTTGTTTTTAACTCTGTTTATGTAATTTAGCATGACTATTCACACATGGTACTGCAGAACTATTACTACTTTTACTGCCACTGACCCCAGCGGGTGTGTTACATAATATTTAATATATGTAACATATTACTTTTTCTAAAGTTCAAAACCTTCTGAAGCACAACTTTCCATCAGGGTATGGGCAAATGACTGTGGGTTCACACTTCCACACAGGTGGTGCTGGTGTTAGTAAAGGGTACTAGCCTTTCTAGTATATCAAATGCCTTAGGTGTTTATTTCTTTTTCCTGACGGGGCTGGACTATCTTCCCCATCAGCGTGGAGTTCTGAAGGCATGGAGCTGGAACAGAGAAGATAACCTGACAAGGGGTTAGCTATAGGGATGATTGAGAGGTAAGGCTTGTTAAATGCCTGGGAAAGCAAGGAAGAACACTGAGGGCAGGTGTCAGAGGAAGAATTTATGCCAGTATGGGCTCTCCGAGATGCAGACACCAACCCAGAGTTAACCAGTTAACCCTGCAAGAGGTTGAATGGAGGAAACACCCGAAAAGGACAAAGGGAAGCAGGAGCAAGAGTAGGTAAGGAAAGTCTTCATTCAGATCCCAATACTGGTTTGACACCCAGAAAAGGAAAAAGACAGAAGGAACTGGGTAGGAAGAACTTTAGGGGGCAACACAGCTCTGAGAAAGTTTGAACAAAGCTGATGAGAACCCCTGGAGCACAGATTTGCTAAGGGAGCCCTGCTCTGGGCAGGAATAGCTTAGCCCTAGAACTGTTCATGATTAGTCATTGGCTGAGAGAATGCTGGAAAGGCTGTGGCCTCAGCATGGGCAGACCCAAAGGGGCAGCACCTAGAGATCGTCAGTCAACCGCGTCACTCTCAGCAGTCCTCTTGAAGGAAGGTCTGAATGGCACAACTCTATGGCTACCACAAAAATCAAATTTTGTCAGAGAAGACATTCTGAATCTGGCAGAAATGCATTAAAATGAGAGCAAATTGAAACCAAATAAGGTGAATAAAAGCGCATGGTAGGGCAATTTTTAAAGACCTCAAAGAATATTCATAATTTGCCTCTCTGACTAGTGGATGTATGCATGGACCCAGCTAGATTAGGTATGGGACAGTATTCCTAAGGTGTGAGAAATTTATTTTTGGTTCATCCCACCAGCCCCAGAAAAAAGAAGAAATGATTGGTTCACCCAACCTATCTCTGTGGTCATCTAAGGCAATCAATCACACCATAGCTTCTCCTTTTAGTCCTTTCAGAATGCTGTTCATGAAATTCTAACACAACATTCCACATATGGCAGATCCCCTGTAGATGCAGTTTATAGTCTAGGGTTGACGCCGTGAGTTGTTTCTCGAACACAAGGAGACAACATGTTTGCTTCTGTGCATTGAAATTACCACTATGGATCTGTCCTCTAAAAATTGCTTCCCAGGTCTGATAGTTCCTCTCCACTGAAGACCTCTCTCTCTATCCCTCCTTTGGGTTTTTCCACCCTTCTCTGACTTCAACAGAATGCTCATTTAAGAGCAAGAAATTTTGCATCTTATTCTGAGTTGAAGATTTTTATATTGGTCTTTATCTAGGACATGAAAACTTGCTGGAGTTGGCAGACAATACAACTCAAGGGACAATACAATTCAATTCAAGGGACTGGAAATCTGAATCAACAGGTGTTTTCCTCAAAGATCAATATAGTACTAATATATTTAGTGCTATTTGGACTTTATTAAATCTGCATTGGTTCTTTTTATTCTCAGCATAAAATCATTCTCAGAGTATACTGCATGAAAATATACAAAGCTGATGAGCAAGTTTACAGACAAATTGCATGAATGCCCTGTCTCCAAGAATGAGGCGTCTGTCCAAGCTCATCTTTCATTCACAAAATGAGGATTCAGTGAGCTGAGTTGCTGGGCTCTTGGCACACATCTTGATGGAATACTCTCCTGTTGATTGGGTCATTGCATGCCCTCCTAGTGCCAGTGGAAATTGGGAATGTGCATGGAGCAAAAACTTTGGTAAGCTACACCAAAGAGTGGTATTTGGACACTATAATTTTGAGGCAAGCAGGACTCTAAGGTATGAAATGCAGCATGTACTTCTGTAGAGAGCCCCAGATGGCTCTCCTTATGTCCCGTATCTGCCCCTCAGTTTGCCTTTCAGGAGAAAGAGAACAACCCACTTCTAGATTGAGGAATAGGTGACATTTTAAATTATAAATTTAAGCCAGATAATAAGTATGCCTATAAACTAATAAACCAAGGGGGGTAATATATTAAACTTTGAAATCCTTTGCAAGGCAAAAACTCAAAGTGACTTATAAATAACATTTAAAAGAAGATTGTGCAGAAAAAGTGAAAAAAAAAAACAGATAAAAAACAAAGTTCAAGTTGTTCAGTCCCATCAATGAGTTTACAGAAGTTTGTGCTCTGGCATAAGATATGACCATTTGTGTTCTGACTGGATTCTTTCTCTTCTGACTCCTAGGAAAAAAGGGAGCTTATGCTCATTAACTTCCAGATTTCATAATGGAACATGAGGTTTGGAGTGATCACCTGGGATCCAAGTCTGCCCACTCTATTTCATTGCTTTCGTATCTGTAAAATAGGCACAATAAATATGGACCTCACAAGGCTGATATATGGTCAAATGTAATAACTGACATACGTTGCCTGCAAATATGTGATAGAAAACTGCCCTACACAAAGAACAGAATCAGAATGGATTCTTGAATCTCCATGTAATTCTTCTTAACTTGGAAGGGTGAGTAAATTGAGCTTCATCGGGTCATGGGAGGCACAGGTATAACCAAATAGAAGTGAATGATGCTCTGTAAGTGCACAGTGAGATCCCAGAGAACATATATGCTCAAAGGGGAAAATCAATGCCACTCTTCCTCAGGAGGGCACACCTCTCAGAAAAAGAAAGCTGGTACACGGAAAGGAGAGAAATATTCTCCACCAGTTGAGGGAGGGGGGCAAAAACTTGAAATTATCTTTTGGAGGGCAGGCCCTTTGTAGTACCGGCTTCCCACGCTAGAATTTTAAGTATTCTAAGAACCCATCGGCATTTGTGTGCCAGCTAGTGTTGTTGTGAGAAGCCGTGTTTGGCTTCAGTGATTTTTTTTTTTTTTTTTTGAGATTCTTTCAGCACGTTTGCCCATTTCATGATGGGTGATTTACGAACACACCTACCCACACCATGCTTAGTGTTCAACTGTTCTGTTTTGTTTTTTTTTAAACCAAAAAACAGTATGACCCCTGGGTACCACCCTCCTTATTCTCCTGCTCTCACCCCAAGTGACTTTTTTGTTTCCCAGGATGAAAATAACTCTTCAGATGGAAACATTTTGCCAATGTGGAAGAGGTGAAAGAAAAAATTGCAGAAGCACTAAAAGTCATCAAAATTGATGACTTCAAAAACTGTTTTGAGCAGTGGAAAAAGCATCAAATGGAGAATACTTTGAAGGTGACTGAAATTTAACACATAGCAATAAATACACAATTTTTCTAAATAAATTCCTGTTTTGGGGGGGTCCCTTCTCATATCTCTGACAGCTGCACTAACACGTGATTCGAGGGGCAAATCGAACTGTTCTGGAGCTAATAGTCAATAGTGAACATCAAGTCTGAGAGCTCTGCCAAAAGATATTACAAGAAAGTTTAAGAGTCATTAGGTTGTTTTTATAAGAATGTACAAAGACCTGCATAACAGCATAGGCGTTAAACTATAACAAACTTTAAAAATGCACTTCATTTGTAATCTATCACTGTGTAACAAATTGTTCTAAACTCAGAGGCTTAAATCAACAAATATTTAACAGTTCCTTGTTTTTGTGGTTCAAGCTAACAGCAGTTTAGCTTGATACATCTGGCTCAGAGTCTCCTGTGAGGCTGAAGTCAAGCTGTTGACTGGGGTTATAGTTACCTCAAAGCTCGACTGAGAAAGAATCTTCCAAGCTCAGTGCTTTCTGGCTGGCCTTGCAGTTCTTGATAGGCTTCCTGAGTGTCCTCACATCATGGCAACTAGCCCCTTTTCCCGGGACTGCTCATGACATGGCAGCTGGCTCCTTCCAGATTGAGTGATTCAAAAGAGAGAGAGAGAGAGAGAGAGAGAAACACCCAACACAGAATCCACAATATTTTTATAACCTAATGTTGGAAGTGACATCCCATCATTTCTACTCTATTCTACTCACCAGAAAGGAATCACTAAGTGCAGTTTACCTTCAAGAGGAAGAGAATTAAACTCCACCTCTTGAGGGAAAGAGAATCAAAGAAAGCACAGACATCTTTAAAACTACCACATTCATTAAAATAAAAATAAAAAAACAGTGAACAAACAGTGAATCTATTGGGAATCATGCTATGAAAGATCTGAGATGAAAAAGCAGCAGTAATATCTGAACAGACTCGATTATCCATTCTGAATAAGAAACTACTGAACTCTCAGATTGTCTGGGTGAGACTGCTGTGTTCATGGAACATATTTCTTTTTTACTTCTGGACATCGGCTACACTTCCCAACTTCTTTTATAAGTATCTGGGCTTGTAAGACAGAGATCTAGTCAATGAAATATGGGGAGAAGAGATATTGACCCTTACTAGGTCTGCCCCATAAAAATTTCTTCCACGCTCTCTTTTTTCTCTGCTGAATGGAGATATTAATTGGAGAAGGAGACTCAGGAACATAGAAAAGGGTAGAGGCATTTAAAACAGGAGCCCAAGTCTCCAAATGAGCAACTGATATTTAATAGATGATTTGGAAAGCTGATTTGAATCAACATGCGAAAAAACCTTTTATTGTTTATGGGACTTGAGGGTTGTTTCTTATAGCAGCAACCATAACTTTAACTCATTCACTATCTTTTGAGGGAAGTGGTTCAAAAGTAAGAAATTAAATGTTAATTCTATAAAATACCCTAAACAAGAAAATTGCACTTATCTAAAGACTTTAAAAGAAATTCAAGAGTAAACTTGCAAAATTGTTATTTTATCACTCTGCCTTATGGCTCATGAGTTGCTTCTTAGTGGGACCCTAATTCTTGGAATGTATTCTGGGAAATAGACCAGTAATTTTTGCTTTCATAATAATTATGACATGGAATCCATTATGCAGCATAAATTTATTAGTCAATAAAATATATATGATCTGCTTGGCCTTGGAGAAAATTGGCTAGTAAACTATACAGCATAATGAATAAGGGTGTAGTTTGAAGTTAGATAGACCTGGGATCCTATCTGTTCTACTACTTGTAACTTATATAATCTTGAATTTCTTACTCCATTTATTTGTGTCTCAATTTCCTAACCTATAAATTCAGATTATGATAATTATATATTATTTACCTAAGGTTAACTGAGATAATATATATACTATATATATATTACATAAAAATTGTATACTGTAAGTGCTCAAAAAAGTAGTAGCCATTATTATTATTATCCTTGCTGCAATTTGTGTTATTTTGGGGAAGAAAATGTACATTTTGTTAGTCTCCAATTGATTGTTTTTTGAGGAAAGAGAAATATTATTATGGATAAGATAGCACTAAAAAACTGTAATTAACTGAAGAGTCAAAAGGGTCTTTTCCTAAGGTTCATGGCAATCATATTTTACATGTCCTACAGGAAGATTTACTATGATGAGTGAACTTTGTGGGAAACTATAAGAAACAATAACCCAAAGCACATTTGCCAGATGTGAGAATTTATGAGTTTTCAGTCATAAGCTAGGTAAGGGGTAATCACTTAGACATTCCAACCACTTAGATTGTCCCCTGGAGGTAGCTGCTATCATCAAGCATGAAGCTCCTGAAAGTGGATATGAAAGTTGAAGGTAAAAGCCAGAAACTGGTAAGCTGACATGGCTGCCACAACTTGTCCTAAAGAGAAAAGTTGGGTAGGTCTAAAGTATTTGGAGATAATGAACAGTTCAGGCATGTGTCATGCAGGTGAGAAAGTGTGGTCCATCTTAACAGGCAATACTGGCTCAAGAAGAAACCAAGATAATTCTCAAAGTTTGTTTGGAGAGATTATCATTGCAGGTCAGTCTAATAGGCCAGGTCAATGCAGCAAGTATGATTTGAGGCAGGGTTTGAGCTGAGGCTGGAAGGAAAATTGAGGTAGAAGAATAGTTGTATAGTCTGGACCAATGACACAAGGAACCAGATCAAGCTGACAAACATCTGTCAGAGCTAAGGATTTTAATTAACTGTTTTCAGAAGCCAGAATTGCCCAAGGCCTATAGATAGACCTCCTCAATAATAGATATAGCCAAAAAGAGCTGAGAAAGGCCAGAATAGGGAAAATGGTCACAGAGTGACAGTTCCCCCCAAACTCTAAACACGTCAAAAAAGGAACATCAAAATGATAAAAACTACAGTCCGTAATGAACTCTCATGACTCTCTGTGCACTAAATATCATACCTTCAAAATTCAGGAAGCAACGCCTTCAAAAATTATAAGAAATTCATCAGTAGAAAGGAACGTATTTGGTCTCTCTCAGCTAATGACAGATCAAGAGAAGATGTTGCAGGCAACATTCTCCAATCAAAATGCAATAAACGAAAACTCAAAACAAAACTAACCTACAGTCTAAGAATTTAGAAAATCAGCTAGTTCTTGGGTCAAGGAGGAAATCAAAGAGAGAATTGATGCCTATGTAGAAAATAATAATAATATCATATCCTATGTGATGCAATGGAAGCAAAGCTCAGTAGAAACTTCATGGTTTTAAATACTGTTCATTTTAATCAACAGAAATATTAAAAATAAGGGAATTAAGCATGGAACTCAAGATGTCAGGGAATAAAGTAGTTCTAAAGAAAACAGAATACACATAAAAACAGAAAATAACTTAAAAATTCAACACAATGGAATAAATAAAGACACTCAAGAAGTAGGTCTTTAAGAAGTAAAATAAAATAGATAACCCTGTAGCTAATTATAGCACAAATAAGGATAAGAATGGAGAAATAACCACAGATAGATGAGAAAAGAATCTTTAAAAACTACTACACTTCAGACAAAGGACTGATATTCAGAATCTACAAGGAACCCAAATAACTAAACATGAAAAAAATAAAATAAACACCCGCATCAAAAAGTGAGCAAAGGACATGAATAGACATTTCTCAAAAAAAGACATACAGGTAGCCAACAAAGATGTGAAAAAATGCTCAGCATCACTTATCAACACATAAATGCTAATTAAAACCACAATGAGATATCATCTTATATCAGTCAGAATGGGTATTAATAAAAATTCAAAGAACAGCAGATGTTGTGGAGAAAAGGGAACACTAATACACTGATGGTGAGATTATAAACTAGTTCAATCTTTATGGAATACAGTATGGAGATTTCTCAAAGAACTAAAAATAGAATTAGCATTTAACCTAGCAATCCCACTGGGTATCTGCTCAAAGGAAAAGCAATCATTATATTAAAAAAAAGATACCCATACTTCAGTGTTCATTGTTGCACTATCCACAATAGCAAAATCATAGAACCAACCTAAGTGTCCAAGAAAGAAAATGTAATACACACACACACACACACACACACACACACACACACACACACTGTGGAATATTATGCAGCCATAATAAAGAATGTGATCATGTCCCAGCAACATGGATTGAGCTTAAGAACATTATCCTAAGTGAATTAACTCCGAAACAGAAAAACAGACACTGCGTGTTCTCATTTATACGAGTGAAACTCCCCCCAAAATTTAGGTATGGATCCACTGGAGGTGTGGGTCCATTGTAACACAGGCTTCTTCCACTAGGTAAGTGTTCTAGGAACCCATCAGCATCAGTGTACCTGCTACCATTGTTGTAAGAGGCTGTGTTCTGGTTTAGTTAATTTTTTTTTGAGATTCATTCAAGCATTTGCCCATTTTATGATGGGTGATTTAGGAGCAGACCTGCCCACACCACACTGAGTATTCAGCAATTTTTAAAAAATCAAAAATAGCATGACTCTCATGCCCCACCTTCTCTATTCACCGGATCTTTCCCTAAGACACTTTTTTTTTGGTTTGTTTGTTTCCCTGGATGAAAAACATTCACAAAGGGAAAAGTTTTGCCAATGTGGAAGAGGTGAAACAAAAAACAGCAGAAGCACTAAATGGCATCAAAACTGATGGGTTCAAAAACTGTTTTGAGCAGCAGAAAAGCATCTCAATGGGTGTACTGCATCAAACGGAGAGTACTTTGAAATTGACTGAAATTAAAACATGTGAGAATAAATATACAATTTTTTATAAATAAATTCCAAATTTTAGGGAGGTGCCACCTCATATGTGGGAACTAGATGGCCACAAAGATGGAAATGATAGACACTGGGGGCACTAAAAGGGGGTAAGGAAGAGGAGGCTTAGGGTTTAGAAATTATCTGTTGGCGGGTTCGAGACCAGCCTGGACAACATGATGAGATCTTGTCTCTACAATAAATAAAAAATTAGCTGGGCACGATAGTGCATGCCTGTCGGTCTGGCTACTTAGAAGGCTGAGGCAGAAGGGTCGCCGGAGCCCAGCAGGTAGACGTTGGGGTGGCCGTGAGCGTGCCACTGCACTCTAGCCTGGGCGACGGAGTGAGATTCCAACTAAAATAAAAAGAAATTATCTATTGGATATAATATTCACTATCTGTCGATTGGTTCACCTGAAGTCCAAACCTCATCATTGCACAATATGTCCACGTAACAAACATGCACTTGTTCCCCCGAATCTAAAATAAAGTAAAATTTAAAAAGACACTCCTTATGTTTCCCAAGAGGTTATTTACTAACATTATTCTGCCCAGAGCCTAATTCCAAGTGTATTAAATAATTCTACCTAAGAGCGGAGTTTGTGATGGGGAAGAAGTTGTAGACTCTCAGAAATTAAAAAATGAAAAATCATTTTAATACATCTAAGTATTCTCAGCATCAGTATTTTCTTCCCCATCACAAACTCCTCTCCTGGTTAGGTAGAATTATTTAATGCACTTAGAATTAGTCTCTGGGCAGAACCATGTTAGTAAATAACCTCTTGGCAAACATAAGGGATATCTTTTTAAATTTAATTAGCAATTAATTTTCCATTTTTTCTCTCTTTATGCATTTTCTAAGTTAAATACCTTTCATTATCATGACGGATTTTACATGTGTTTAAACAAAAATCTAGTGAAAGTATTCATCGTGTGCCTATTGAAAAGACCCATGTCCAGGTTCTTCCTTGACATGAGTGTTCATTTTTATATGCACCCATCTTCTCATGTTAAGCAGTCAGAACTTTTGCAGCCAATTAGAGTTTAAGTAAAAGTCCCATATTGCTTATTATGAAATTAGTAATTAAACCTCATATTTAATAAAAATCAACAAAATATAGCTGTTTTGTGGATTTAGGAACATATTGATGAATCTAACTAACAGTACATTATGGAATAAAAACTATGGTATAAATTCAAAAAGAACCTACTTTGCTTAACTCTTTGTACATAAATATGAGAACCTAGTTGAAACGGATGCTTTTCTAGGAAATTATAAATTGCTAAAACTAACCTCAGAAGACATTAAAAGTTTCAAACAGCCAATATTCATTTTTTTTTAATTCAGAGAAATTCAAAAGAAATTGGTCTAGATACTTTCACAAATGAATTTGACCAAATTAAAAAAAAAAAAAAAAAGACAATTCCACTCTCATTTAAAACCTTACCATTCACAGAGTGACTGAGGACCAGCATATAGTCATCACCTGGGAGATAGTGAGAAATGCAGTCTCAGACTATACCCCATACCCTATACTTACTGAAGGAAAATACAGTTTTAAAAAGATTCCTACGAGATTGTATGCATTAAAGTTTGGGAAAGCTGATTTATATCAGAGGTCAGCAAACTATCTTCTTTTTTTTTCTTTGAGTTGGAGTCTCACTCCGTTGCCTAGACTGGAGTGCAGTGGCCGCTCCTGGCCACCGCAGCCTCGACCTGCTGGGCTCCGGCAATCCTTCCTCCTCAGCCTTCCAATTAGCTGGAACTACAGGCGTGCGCTACCACACCCGGCTAATTTTTAAATTTATTGTAGAGATGAGGTCTTGCCAAGTTGCCCAGGCGGGTCTCGAACCCGCGGGCTCAGGCAATCCATTCACCTCAGCCTCCCAAGGAGCAGGATTACAGGCTGAGCCACCGAGCTCGGCTCTCTCTCTTCTTTTCATAAAGCTTTATTGAAATACAGTCATACTCATTTGTTTGCATATTGGTTATGGCAGTTTTCCCATTGCACCAGTAGAGTTGGATAGCTGGAATAGTGACCATATAGCCCACAAAGCCTGAAGAGAAAAGGTTTGCTGACCCTGATTTATACTGTTCCAGGACATAGGGAAAATGAGAAAAGGTTTCATTTATTTCCATGAGACCAGCTGAACAATTATTATAAAAATTATCAAATAGATCACAAAGACTTCATATGTAGCAGAGGTTTCACAAGCAACAGCAAAATAAGATTACTTTTACTTATGAATATCGATGAAAACATGGAACTTTTATTACTATAACTCAAAAAGTTACAAAATAATATTCTCAAGTATTGAAAAGACATTTGACGAAGTTCTTGATTTTTAAAAAACTGTTAATAAAATGCAAATAAATGCATAAACTTCCACAACATTATAATACAATTTATGAATTTCAACTAAAACCTGGCACCAGGCATGATGGCAAAACAATAAAATGATTTTTTAATAAAATTAGAACCACTGTTATTGTATGTAGACAAATATTGCAACTCTAAGAAAAGCAAGAGAATTAATTTAGAAAACTATGACAGACAATAAGAAACTTCAGTAAGGCACATATATTAAGTATCTATATGACAAAATATCGATATTTTGGGTAGCTGCTGAAAACTGAAATCTATGGCAGTTGCTAGCCCAAAATCTAGCAGCTGCTATAGACTGAATATTTATGTTTCCCCAAGAATCATATGTTGAAACTTCATTCCCGATGTGGTAGTGTTTGGAGGTGGGGCCTTTGGAAGGTCATTAGGTCATAAGGGCAGAGCCCTCATGAATGGAATTCACGTCTTTATAAATGAGGCCATAGAACTGCCTTGGCCATCCACCATGCGAGGACACAACGAGAAGGTGTCATCTATGAGCCAGAAAGTGGGTCTTCACACCAGACACTGAATCTGCCAGTGCTTTGATCTTGCACTTTCCAGCCTCTAGACTTTGAGAAATAAATTTCTGTTGTTTATAATCCATCCAATCTATGGTATTCTGTTATAGTAGCCTGAACAGACTAAGCAGCAGCTTAAAACAACAAACATTAATCGTCTCACACAGTTTCTGAGCATTGGGAACCCAGGAGCAGCTTAGCTGGGTGGTTCTGGCTCAGGATCCCTCATGAGGTTGCAGCCAAGATGTTGGCCAGGGCTACAGGATCTGAAGACTTGACAGGGGTAGGAGGATTCACATCCAAGATGGCACATCGGCATGGCTATTGGCAGGAGGCCTCAGTTTCTCCTTGGCTGTTTTCTAAGTTCCTTGCTACATGGGCTTCTCCACAGGGCTGCCTGAGTGTCCTCACAACATAGCAGCCAGTTTACTCCCAAACAAGTGGTTCAAGAGGAAGTACAAGCCAGACTCGGTGGCTCAGCCTGTAATCCCGCGATTTGGGAGGCTGAGGTGAGTGGATTGCCTGAGCCCCCGGGTTCAAGACCCACCCGGGCAACTTGGCGAGACCTCATCTCTACAATAAATCAAAATATTAGCTGGGCGTGGTGGCGCGCGCCTATAGTTCCAGCTACTTGGAAGGCTGAGGCGGAAGGATCGCTGGAGCCCAGCAGGTCGAGGCTGCGGTGGCTGAGGGCAGCCACTGCACTCCAGTCTGTGCGACAGAGTGAAACTCCAACTCAAAAAAAAAAAAAAAGAATGAGGTTGCTGTTTACTAATAGAGGGAAAACTAAAAGAGGCAGGTTGGGATAGGTTAAAGTAAGAGTTGAGTTGAATCTGAATCTGGTATTCAGGGGAGAGAGAAAATCTGGAGGTATATATTTGGGTGTCTTCCCCATTGTCATGCCAGACCCCTAGTGAGTCCAGTGGGATGGCATGGTATCTAAGAGGCCAAAATAAAGATCCAGAGACAAGAGGCAAGACATAGAGTTTATTGGAGACTGACTTATAGGGGCAGCCAACTGAACAGGAAAAAAAATTGCTGCTGTTTGTGGCAAGCATGCTGGTTATATAGTAACTTTCTATTTAGCAGCCTCAACCTAGCTCAAAACAAAGGGCCTTTGTCCCTTGCATGTCCAGCGTCCCAAGGAACGGGCCAGTGTCTAGATGTTCTTCACAAGTATGGCATAAACATCCGTTGGCCCTTTCCAGAGTCTATATCTTGGAACACTGAACACATTCACCAAGAAACATAGGGTCATTCTCAGAGTATGCTTGAGTTATTGCTTGTCTGGCAAGACATGCCCACTATACACCAGTATATACTAAATGCTGTGGTTTGAATGTTTGTGTTGCCTTTAAATTTTATATTGAAACTTGACCCCCAATACAACAGTGTTAAGAGACCGTGCCTATAGGAGGTTAAGGCATGAGAGTAGAGCCTTCATGAATGGGATTAGCAACTTCATAAAGGGCTTGAAGGAATTATATGGGTCTCTTTTTGCTCTGCTCTTCTGCCATGTGTGGACACAGCACTTGTCCCTTTTTGCCTTTCTGTCCCTTTCACCATGTGAGGACACAGTGTCTATCCATTCTGGAAGATAAAGCAACAAGGTGCCATCCTGAAGCACACAGTGGTCATCACCAAACACTGAACCTGTTGGTGCTTTGATTTGAACTTCTGGCCCCCTGAACTATGAGATACAAGTTTCTGTTCTTTATGAGTTATCCATTCTTAGGTATTTGTTATAGTAATTCAAACAGGCGAAGACACTGAGTGAGGTCATGAAGGGAATGAGTGTAGATCAGAAAGAGGTGCAAAAACAGAAGAATGAAAAAGGTGCAGCCATAGAGATGTGTGGAAAGCCAGGTGATTGTGGTATTCTGGTAATCGAACAAAGAAAGTGTTTTGAGAAAAGTGAAGTGATCATCTGGGTCAACTGCTTCTGATAAGTGAAGCATAATGAAGCATAATGAAGATTGAAAACTGACCATTGGATCTTGCATTGTGGAAGTGTCCTTAACAAAAGCCTTATTAGAGAGGCTTGGGAGAGGATAAAAGGAGCAAAACTGTGAGATAGTGAGTTTAAGAAATGGAAGTAGGGTTACGAATTTTTGTTTTGTTTTTAAGATAGGAGAAAAAGCATGTTTGGATCCAGTAGAAAGGGACAAATTGATGCATGAAATGGGAGGGTTTCTGGAGCAACGTCTGTTGAGTTGGCTACAGAGGATGAAATCTACTGCATGAGTGGAAGCATTGAGTTTATTAGGATCTTGATCTGTTTATAGCAGAAGTTGGCAAACCCTAGCTCTGGAGCCAAATTCAGCCTACTGCCTGTTTTTGAAATAAGGTTTTATTGGAATATGACCACACTTATTTATTTAGGTATTATCTATGGCTGCTTTCAAACGATGGCAGCAAAGTTGGGTAGTTCTACAGTGAAGCCTAAAATATTTACTAGAAAGTTTGCTGACCCTAGCTCTGCAGTAACTGACGAGAAGACAGAATGAAATACGAGTAGGAGAGGGGAAGAAACAGACAAATCTAGGGAACTGAACATTTTGAAGAAGGTATTAAAGTATCTTTTCTGGTTTTGGTTAAACCACTCAAAATCAGAACCTTGCATTTGGAGCAAAATGACATGCATCCTAGGTGCTTTTTCCTAAGGTGGGTTCTTGGAAAGGGCCCTAGCCTCCAAAACTTAAGCTAACTGTATAATCACCTGTTGCTGTGTTATAAATTACCCATATCTTAACTGCTTAAAACAATAAATGTTTATTATCTCACAGTTTCTGTGGGTCACTAACATGGAAGCAGATTAGCTGAATGGTTCTGGCTCAGAGTTTCCTATGAGACTGCAACCTAGGTGTCAGCCTGGGCTACAGACTTCAGAGACATGGCTAGATCTAGAATCTGCTTCATAACATATTAACATGGCTGTTGGCAGGAGACTTCAGTTCCTGGTCACATGGGCCTCTCCAGGACTACTCACAATGTGGTTTCTCCCTTAGAAGATAATGAGAGTGCTCTCACGAAGAAGGAAGCCTGTCTTTTATAACCTAATCCTGGAAGTAATATGCCTTCACTTCTGCTGTATTACAGATAATCTCTGACTTAAGATTTTTCAAAATGGTGCAAAATCAGGGTTGGGTTCAGTGGCTCCTGCCTGTAATCCTAATACTTTGGGGGGTGGAGGTGGGAGGATTGAGACCAGCTCAGGAGTTTGAGACCAGCTTAGGCATCATAGTGAGATCTTGTCTCTACAAAAATAAAAAAAATAAGCTTTACATGTTGGCACACACTTTTAGTCCCATCTACTCGGGAAACTGAGGCAGAAAGATTGCCTGAGCCCAGGAGGTTGAAGCTGTGATTAGCCATTATTGTGCCACTGCACTCTGGCTGGCAACAGAGTGAGACCTGCGTAAAAAAAAATAAGTAGTTAATTGATTAATGTTGTGAAGTTGTTTTCACTTTCAGTATAGTATTCAATGAATTATATGAAATATTCAACATTTTATTACAAAATAGCTTTGCATTAGATGATTTTGCCCAAATGTAGACTCATGCTAGTGTTCTGAGCATGCTTAAAGCAGGCTTGACTAAGTATGATGTTTGGTAGGTTAGTTGTATTAAGTGCATTTTTGACTTAAGCAAACCAACACATGATGGTTTTATCAGGACATAACCCTATTGTATGTTGGGTAAGTTGAGAAGCATCTGCATTTGGTCACACCTAGATACAACATAAGAGGAACCTACATAAGAGTGTGAATACCAGGAAGTAGGGATCGTTGGGAGCCATCTTGGAGGCTGATTACCATGTTGACCCACTTGAGTGTGTACAAAACTGTATGTATTACGTTGTGTACTTCCAGCTTTGCTATGTGACCAGTGTTTCCATAATTGCCCAGAGCAGCAGCTATTGGTGACTGTGATTATATTGGAGCCCAACTACAAATACTATTTTTAATATTTTTTTCTTTTTTACTAAGCTTTGTTGTTTCCTGATTACAAAAGTAACATTTATGGTAGAAAAATGGAGTATGGTTAAGTAAAAAGCCCTGAAAATTAAAAAAATTTTCATATTTCCTTGTTTAGATTACTCTTACTAAAATTTTCTTTTGATAATTTGTTCCTATTTGTACTAATACATATTTGTTAAAAAATAAAGTTTATACATGGTTATTATTTGTAAAATGCTTTTACATATTTTCTGAACATTTTTCAGTGTCACTCAGTACTCAATGTCTTTTTTTTTTGAGTCAGAGTTTCATTCTGTTGCTTAGGCTGGAGTACAGTGACTCGATCTTGGCCATCACAGCCTTGACCTGCTGAGTTCAGGCAATCCTTCCACCTCAGCCTTCCAAACAGCTGGGACTACAGATGTGTGTGCCTCCAAGCCCAACTAATTTTTTTGATGTATTGTAGAGACAAGGTCTTGCCATGTTACCCAAGCTAGTCTCGAACTCCTGAGTCCTCTCAATTCAGCCTCTCAAAAGTGCTGAGATTACAGGCCTGCACCACCACGCCTGGCCTTTAATATCATTTTTTAATGACTGTTTTATAGTACTGTTGTATGGCTATTTATAATTGAATCCTTTTAAATATTATGGGTAATGTTACAATAATTATCCTTATCATTAATTGTCTGTGGCTAGCCATGATCCTAATAGCCATTGTCTTTATCCATTTTGTGTTGCTATAACAAAAAACCACAGACTGGGTAATTTATAAAGAATAGAAATTTCTTTCTCATGGTTCTGGAGGCTGGGAAGCCCAATGTCAAGGTGCTGGCAGATTCAGTCTTTTGTTCCACGATGACACCTTGTTGCTTCTGGGCTGAGGGTCCTCGGCTTCTTTTGGGTTCTTAAGGGTAACTGGGATATTCACATCCTCAGTTAACTTGCAAAAATAGTTGTCACTATAAACATATGTTACATAAACTTCTTGGACTGGATATAAGAATATAGCAATTCTAGTGTCCCTCAAACTCCTTAACCTCATAATACCCATATAATGTAAGAAATAAGAAAAGTTTTACAGAGGTTTGCTACTTTCTAGAGTGACTTTAGTAAATGACTGTTCTGTTAGAAGATTGAGTTTCTTTGTAGTCAAATCTTATATAACATTTATATGGTTGTACTTATTCAGAAAATTACATGAATTGTCAGCTCAACTAACAGAATTATCTTTGACTTTCTTTTTTTTTTTTCAGGGACTTTTTGAACATTAGTTCTTAAACAGGCTAACAGCTTCAGAGACTAGTGTTTAATTTGTTCATAATGCCTAGTACATTGACTCCCAGGTGATAAAACATAGCATTATCAGATATAAGAGCTGTCTGACTAGTCTGTTTTGCTGACTCTCCCTTCCCTGTCTATCCCTTCTAGCAGGAATTCTTAGGCAGGGTTCCTGTTCTTCTGGGGATAATGTCTCAGAAATTTACAAATACTGATTTACTGTACTCCAAAGTAATTTTCTAGAGTTTAATTTCTTTTTCAAATGTGAATGTGTATACTAGTTATTTGCAGATACTGTGCCCCGTGCCAGGTTGTAGAACTGAAAAAGACAGCTGTCTGCTGTAGAAAATCTTCAAATAATTAATGTGGTAAGAAGCTCTGATAGAAGTTATGTTTATAATACTTTGAAACCACCAAGGAATTAGCCAGTCAGACCTCGGGAACAATTGGAAGACAAGAAACACTGCACGGAAGAGGTTCTGTTTGAACAATTTTCCTTTACCTTTACCAGTTTTCTTTAACATTCACACCACCATATTAGGCAAAAATGTTTTTACTGAAAAACATTTTGGCCGGGCTAGGTGGCTCAGCCTGTAATCCCGTGCTTCGGGAGGCCGAGGTGAGTGAATTGTCTGAGCCTGCGGGTTCGAGACCCGCCTGGGCAACTTGGCGAGACCTCATCTCTACAATTTAAAAAAAAAAAAATCAGCTGGGCGTGGTAGCACATGCCTGTAATTCCGGCTACTCAGAAGGCTGAGGCGGAAGGCTCCCCGGAGCCCAGCAGGTCGAGGCTGCGGTGGCCGGGAGCTGCCACTTCTCTCCAGTCTGGGTGACAGAGTGAGACTCAAACTCAAACAAACAAACCAAAAAAACATTTTGATTGAGTTGTATGGGCCAAGAACATAATTGCTTCTTTTCCCATTGAATAATATATCAAATATGTATTAAAAATAGCCAAAACGGGTTGGGTCTGGTGGCAAGACCTCGTCTCTATAAAATAATTAGCCGGGTGTGGTGGTGCGTGCCTGTAGTCCCAGCAGCTCAGGAGGCTGAGGTGGAAGGATCACCTGAGCCCAGGAGGTCAAGGCTGCAGTGAGCCATGATTGAGTACTGTACTGCAGCCTGGGCGACAGAGTGAGACCTCGACTCAAAAAATAACAAAAAAGAAATAGCCAAAATGTGTATTTACAGACTAAGAAGTAATTTACATTTAGTTAGCTCAGTCTGCAGCTCTCTTTCTTTGTCTTTTTGAATTTTTTGATGGGAGTTTATAGACAGTTCATTCCATTTTGACAGTAATAAGTAATCAGAAAGATTCTGATTACTTATTACTGATTTTTTTGCTGATTTTTTTTTTTTTTTTTTTTTTGCCAATTTTATTGCTGATTTTTTTTTTTTTTTTTTTTTTTATTGTAGAGATGAGGTCTCGCCAAGTTGTCCAGGCAGGTCTTGAACCCGCAGGCTAAGACAATTCACTCACCTCGGCCTCCCGAAGCGCGGGATTACAGGCTGAGCCACCAAGCCCGGCCAAAATATTTTTCAATAAAAACATTTTTGCCTAATATGGTGATGTGAGTGTTAAAGAAAACTGGTAAGGGTAAAGGAAAATTGTTCAAACAGAACCTCTTCCGTGCAGTGTTTCTTGTCTTCCAGTTGTTCCCGAGGTCTGACTGGCTAATTCCTTGGTGGTTTCAAATTATTATAAACATAACTTCTATCAGAGCTTCTCACCTGGGAGTCAATGTACTAGGCAAACCTCTGTAAAACTTTTCTTACTTCTTACATTATATGGGTATTATGAGGTTAAGGAGTTTGAGGGACACTAGAATTGCTATATTCTTATATCCAGTCCAAGAAGTTTATGTAACATATGTTTATAGTGACAACTATTTTTGCAAGTGAGTCAAAATCAGTCTCTTCTTGTCTTTTCCTCAGTAATTTTAGTTTTAAATTCTAAATTTTCTCTCAGTCTGTGACTTATCCTTTCATTTTTCTTAACTATTTTTTAAAGACTAGAAGCTTTTAATTTTGATGCAGTCCAGCTTATCAATTTGGTCTTTCATGGATTTTGCTTTTGCTGTTGTATCTAAGAAATATTGCCTAACCTAGGGTCACATGCCTCACCCTACACTTTCTTCTAGAAGTTTATGGTTTTAGATTTACATTTAGGAATGGCCCATTTTAATTTTTGTGTATGGTGTAAGTAAGATATGAACCAATGCGGGGTTTTTTGCATATAGATATCTAATTGTTCTAGGATCCTTGTTGAAAGGTTCCCCTTTCTTTACGGCATTGCCTTTTGCACCTTTGTCAACAGATGCTGAAAACTGTAAACTACCCAAATGTGCATCAGGCAAATGAATAAATTGTAGTATAGCCATACCATGGAATACTACTTGGCAATACAAGGAAGTGAGCGATTGATACAAGAAACAGGGATGAATGTCAAAATTATGCTGAGTGAAAGAAGCCAGATAAAACAGTACATATTGCATAATTCCACTTATATGAAACTCTAGAAAATACTAACTATAGTTACAGAATGCAGATCAATGTTTGGGAGGAGGTGGTGGGGAAAGGAAGGATTACAGTTAGACTTTTAAATATGTGCAGTTTACCATATGTTGTACCTTAGTAAAGCTGTTACAGGCCAGTTGGGGTGGCTTATACCTGTAATCCCAGCATTTTGGGAGGCCAAGGACTGCTTGAGCCTAGGGGTTCAAAACCAGCCTAGGCAACATAGCAGGACCTCATCTCTACAAAAAATTAGCTGAGTATGGTGGCACGTGCCTGTAGTCCCAGCTACTCAGGAGGCTAAGGTGGGAGGATCGCTTGAACTCAAAAGTTTGAAGCTGCAGTGAACCATGATTGTGCCACTGCACTCCAGCCTGAGCAACAGAGTGAGACACCAATTCAAAAAAAAAAGTTGCTACAAATAAAATTCTAAAATATATATATAGAATAACATAGTAGATAAACTTTTGAAAACCAAAGTTTGCTTTTCCTATTTTTTTTTTTTTTTTTGAGTCGGCGTCTCACTCCGTCGCCCAGACTGGAGTGCAGTGGCCGCTTCCGGCCACTGCAGACTCGACCTGCTGGGCTCTGGCGATCCTTCCGCCTCAGCCTTCTGAGTAGCCAGAACTACGGGTGCGTGCTACCACGCCCGGCTAATTTTTTTGATTTATTATAGAGATGAGGTCTCGCCAAGTTGCCCAGGCGGGTCTCGAACCCGCGGGCTCAGGCAATCCTCTCACCTCAGCCTCCCAAGGCACGGGATTACAGGCTGAGCCACCAAGCCCGGCTGCTTTTCCTATTTCTTAATTTTTTCTTTATACTGTAACTTTAGTTTATTGTTTATTTTATAAAGGTATGTAGATATGAATATAGCATTTGGAAAATATTGTGATCATTGTAAACTCGCATTAAGTCTTCTGTTATTTTTGTTTTTTGAGTCAGTACCTCACTCTGTTGCCCAGGCTAGAGTGCAGTGGCACTGTCATGGCTCACTGCAGCCTCCGTCTCCTGAGCTTCAAGTGATCCTTCTATCTCAGGGGCTCCCCAAGTAACTGGGGCTACAGGTGTATGTCACCATGCCTGGCTAATTTTTATTTTTTGTAGATACAAGGTCTCACTTTATTGCCTAAGCTGGTCTTGAACTCAAGCAATGCTTGAGTTGGTCTTGTTCAGGCAATGTTCCCTCTTCAGCCTCCCAAAGTGCTGGGATTACAGGCGTGAGCCACCAAGCCTGGCCTCTGCTGTTTCTTTATTCGAGTTATAGAATAAAGGACTGCTTGGTACCATTGTTCAGCTACTTACACATTCACTTTGCTTGTTATCATTTAGCCCAAACTTCCCCAAATTTTTCACAAATATTTCATTAGTAGAAATTGCAAAATGTATCAGGATTGGCCGGGTGCAGTTCAGGAGCCCAGGAGTTCGAGACTAGTCTGGGTAACACAGCGAGACCTCGTCTCTACACAAAATCAAAAAATTAGCTGGGCATGGTGGCATGTGCCTGTAGTCTCAGCTCTTTGGGAGGCTGAGGTGGGAGGATTGCTTGAGTGCAGGAGTTGGAGGTTGTGGTGAGGCGTGATTGTGCCACTGTACTCCAGCCTGGGCAACAGAGTAAGATCCCAACTCAAAAAAAACAAAACATCAGAATCAAGGCATATCAGGATTAAGGGGGAGAGGAATGAGAAAGGAAATCGGTAGGGCCAGGTCATATAGGGAGACATATTAAGGAGTTTAGATTTTAACCTATGAGCAATATGGAGTCTTTGAAGGATTTTAAGCGGGCTAAAACCCTTCCTCAAATCCTCAAACTAATTTCCCATTTAATTGTGATAGAATGAGCTTACATAAAAAAGGCAGGCACTATTAATATAAAGGGCTTTGTATCAGCTCTTTGGTATAGTTTTTTGGAGTATAAGGGTCAAGCCCTTATTCTCATACCTTAAATTTAATCCTATGATTTCTGTATTATAGTTGCATCTTGCCAACCGAAATGTAACTAGCAATTCAAAATTCAGAATTACTTGAATTTTATTGCTTCTGAGTATTTCTTGGGTTTATGAGTGTAACAACTATATTTAGGCCTAAGAATTTAGTCTACTGGAATTAAATACATGCCTCATCTATTCATTCATGCTTACTGTTTCTCAATATTAAAATCTTATAGCATGTAAGAACTTTAGTATTTTATTTTTCTTCCTTTCATACCTTTAGAGTCAAGGCTCACTAATTTTAAGATTAGTCTATAACTCTCTTTGAGGCCAATCCTGATTCATGACAAGAGCAGAAACCCGTAAAAGAAAAAAGGTAGTTTATGAGCAACAGCCACTTATCAGGCAACCAGAATGCTTTGTTGTTAAGGAGCATCTAAATCTCTCTGTCTTCATACATCTTTCACTGTGCAACCAGGACTATATTTTTGAATACCTGGCATAAACATGAAACTACTAAGTCACATTGTGTGTAATCCTGCAGGAAGTTAGTTAGATTCTGACTCATTTAGTTAAACCCAGTCCTCCAGTATGATAAATTAGTGAATATGGCAGCCATAAATGGGTATCAGGTACTAAGTAAAACAAACATGCTCCCCCATCCCTTGAGCTGAACTCTGGATTTTGGGATAGAGTGAGAGTAACAGATATTTGCTTCAAAAGTAATCTGCAAGCATGCAGTGATTATGTCTTTTATTATTATTTTTTTAATCTTTTTTTTTTTTAAACAGTCTCCCTCTGTTGCCTAGGCTGGAGTGAAGTGACACAGTCCTGGCTCACTGCAGCCTCAAACTTCTAGGCTCAAGTGATTCTCCTGCCTCGGCCTCCTGGTAGCTGGCACTATGGGCATGTGCTACCATGGCCAGCTGCAGTGATTATTTCACATCTGTCTGACCTACTGGCATAGATACATAGAATCTCCTAGATCATACCATCCTGAGTCAGTTTCAGTTTTAACTCCACTACAACTCTCTGGAGCTTTTTGTTGGTGATGTAACTCTTCCTGAGCCTTTATAAGGGGGAACACCCCCCCCCCAAAAAAAAGCAGAATTATATTTTGGAGAGCTGGCCTTTTGTAGTACAGGCTTCCCCAACTAGATAAGTGTTCTAGTAGCCCATTGGCATCAGTGTACCAGCTAGTATTGTGAGAGGCTGCATTTGGCTTGTGATTTTTTTTTCTTTTTTTTTGGAGATTCTTTCAACACATTTGCCGATTTCATGGTGAGTTATTTACAAGTGCACCTGCCCACACCACACTGAGCATTCAGCAGTTTTTGACCAAAAACGGCATACACCTGTGTTCCACCCTCCTATTCACTAGGTCTTGCCCCAACTTTTTTTCTCCCCAGATGAAAAGTCCTCAAAGGGAATCGTTTTGCCAATGTGGAAAAGATGAAACAAAAAACGGCAGAAGCACCAAAAGGCATCAAAATTGACAAGTTCAAAAACTGCGGGGTTTTTTTTGAGTTGGAGTCTCACTCCATTGCCCAGGCTGGAGTGCAGTGGCACACTCACGGCCACCCCAGTGTCGACCTGCTGGGCTCCAGCAATCCTTCCGCCTCAGCCTTCCAAGTACCCAGAACTACAGGTGCTCACTACCATGCCCGGCTAATTTATTTATTTATTGTAGAGGTCTCACCAAGTTGTCCAGGCTGGTCTTGAACCTGCAGGCTCAAGCTATCCATTCACGTTGGCCTCCCAAATTGCTGAGATTACAGGCTGAGCCACCAAGCCCAGCCTAAAAACTGTTTTGAGCAGTGGGAAAGGCATCTCAATCAGTGTATTGCATCAAACAAAGAGTACTTTGAAGGTGACTGAAGTCTAAACATGTGAGAACAAATATACAAAAGTCTAATGAATAAATTCCAGGATTTTTTGGGTCCCCCCTCATATTTTTTTTATATGAAAAATGAGGGATTTGCATTATTTTAAGGCTTCCTTCATGATTATTCAGTTTTATTATATTTACTTGACTTTTAAAAAAATCATTCAGTGAGACATTAGTAAACAAAATTTACCAATTATATAGATACTGTCTGCATTCTGTATCAGTGAATCAGGATCATCATGGGTCGGTCCAGGGTAAATACATTTTTAAAGTCATACTCCTGGTTAAAAACAACTGTAAGAGAATATTCCCTTCAGCCTGTTTTTTTTTTAATGTGGCGGGGTTTTTTCCCCAATTATATATATACATTTATTTTTTAGAGATAGAATCTCGCTGGTTTGCCTAGGCTGGTCTTGAACTCCTGGGCTCAAGCAGTCCTCATCCTCAGCCTCCTAGGACTACAGGCGCACACCACTGCACCTGACTCAAGAAGTTCTTTTCTATAGACTCATTTGTTCTTGAAATAGTCAATTATCTGATGATAAACTGAAGCTTCAAGTTTATGACTCCATAAATTACTATTATTTTAAGTTTAAAGATATGATTAAATCTCAGATTTAGATTTATCAGTACTCAATCTTAGGAAGAAAAGTCTAAGTGCTACAGATGTTTTTATGATTTTTCAGGGAATTTCCAAGTCTTTTTTCCCCCCTAGTTTTGTAATTTCACATTATCTTTTGTATAAATTAAACTTAAGATTTTGCATTTTTCTTTTTTCTTTTTTTTTTTTTTTTTTGAGTTGGAGTCTCACTCTGTCACCCAGACTGGAGTACAGTGGCCACTCCTGGCCACTGCAGCCTCCACCTGCTGGGCTCCGGCGATCCTTCCACCTCAGCCTTCCAAGTAGCTGGAACTACAGGCATGTGCTATCACGCCCGGCCAATTTTTGAATTTTATTGTAGAGATGAGGTCTCGCCAAGTTGCCTAGGCGGGTCTCAAACCCATGGGCTCAGGCAATTCACTCACCTTGGCCTCCCAAAGCGCTGGGATTACAGGCTGAGCCACCGAGCCCGGCCTGCATTTTTCAAATACGCTTTTGCATTTGATGAAAAGGGGAATTAACAGTAGTAAGCAGGCTGCAGCTCATTATTAACTTAATAATGACACACAATGCTGCTCAGCTACACGATTCATAATTGTCTCATGTAGCCAAGAGAAAATGGAGTTTCTTTGATCAGCAGCTGTCTCCTTCCACTAATGGTAATCTGTGTGTTATGCTTTTATTATTAATCACTGTTTTAGAATCTCTAAGTAGACTCTAGATAAGTTCAAAATTATGAGCAGAATTTTTCTCTTAATTCATTGGCAACTGCAGAAAAGAGTACTAAGACCCACAAAAGAGAGTTCTGAACTTCCTTCTATCGCTCACTATCATGTTTTCTCTAATTCATTTTTCCTTAAAATTTACTAGTTGTGCTTGCTTTTAGTGGTATATATACTTTTTTAAAATACAGAAAAATTTAGTGTGGCTCCTGTATAAAAGTGACTTAAATTTGTAAAGCATTTCATTAGAAATATATACATACATACATACATATATATACTTACAGGAGGCAGGCTCTAGTGTTTAACTTAGAAGAATTTTTTATCAGGAATGAATATTTAATTTTATCTAATGCTTGTGTCTTTTCTCTTACATTGATTACATTGATTTTCTCATTGCACCTATTCATGCAATTGTATTTAAGCTATTATGCATTTTTGAAATACAGTTGATGCTTGAACAACACAGGTTTGAGCTGCAGTTTCACTTATGTGTAGATTTTTTTCAATATATTCGAAAGTTTTTTGGAGATTTGCAACAATTTGAAAAAACTTGCAGATAAACTGGATAGCCTAAAAATATCAAAAAATTAAGAAATCAGGTATGCATGAATGCATAAAATATACTACCATAAAATATATACAGGTTAAAATGATCAAAACTGCATACAAACACTTACAGACTGTACATGGCACCATTTGCAGTCAAGAGAAATATAGACAAACAAAAAGATGCAGTGTTTAATCATAACTGCATAAAATTTATTGTAGTGTATACTGTACTACTGTAATCATTTCACAGCCACCTTTTGTTCCAGTATATTTAGTGTTTAGTGCAATACTGTTGTAAACCTTGAATAACACCGTGAGGCCCATTCAAAGTGCCACTAGTGATGCTGGAAGTGCTCCCAAGGAGCAGAGAAAAGTCATGACATTATAAGAAAAAGTTGAGTTGCTTGATATGTACCTCAAATTGAAGTCTATAGCTGTATTTATGCTATTTTGAGATAAATGAATACAGCATAAGCACCATTGTAAAAAATGAAAAGGAAATTCGTGGAGCAGTCACTGCAGCTATACCAGCAGGCATGAAAACCTTGCACTTTTTGTGAAATACTTTTTTGTGTCATATATAAAATGAACCTTTAACGTGAATGCATGATTGCTGTAAGAAAGGCATACCTTTCCAGTCTGTCTCTGGACCTGGGCCGGTGGAGCGGGGGTCGGCATATCTTCAGACTCTAATATGACTAGGGAAAAAGCGAAGTCATTATTTGTCAACTTAAAGCAAGAGGAAGGTGAAGGAGCTAAAGTTGGAGAATTTCGTGCTAGCAAAGGGTGGCTTGATAATTTTGGAAAGGGATTTGGTTTTCAGAATGTCAAGATAACAGGAGAAACAGTTTTTGCCAACCAAGAGGCAGCAGATGAATTCCCAGACGCCATTAAGAAAATCACTGAGGAGAAAAGAAGTCTGCCTAAACAGGTTTTTAATGCAGATGAAATTGCTGTATTTTGGGAAACAAATGCCACAAAGGACATTTATTAGTAAGGAAGAGAAGCAAACACCAGGATTTAAAGAAGGAAGGAATAGGCTAACTCTACTGTTCTGTGCAAATATGGTCAGGTTTAAAATCAGGACTGCCCTTATCTACAAAGCTGCTACAACCAGCTGTCAGTCTTTTGGTTGTACAAGAAGAAGGCCTGGACACTGAGAACACTTTTTCTGGATTGGTTCCATCAGTGCTTTGTCCTTGAACTCAGGAAGTACTTTGTTAGTAACAGACTGGCTTTTAAAATTATTTTGATATTGGATAAAGCCTCTGATTACCCAAAACCCCATGAGTTCCATACTGAAGGCACTGAAGCGTTCTACTTGCCCCACAACACAGCATTTGTAATTCAGCCTCTAGAATAGAGTTCATAAGGACCTTTAAGGCTCATTACATGATACTGTATGGAAAGGATTGTCGGAGCTATGGAAGAGCTGGATAGAAAGAACATCATGAAGTTTAGCATGGTGA
Organism: Tarsius wallacei; assembly: GCA_963574415.1. NCBI lineage: Eukaryota > Metazoa > Chordata > Mammalia > Primates > Tarsiidae > Tarsius > Tarsius wallacei. The sequence continues at coordinate 13,268 of CAUYQG010200465.1, read as the reverse complement.
CTCACAACTATGACCCCAGTACTTTGGGAGGCCAAGGGACGAGGATTACTTGAGCCCAGGAGTTTGAGACCAGCCTAGGCAACGTAGCAAAGCCTCATCTTCAAAAAAAATCCAAAAAATTAGCCAGGCATAGTGGCACATGCCTATAGTCCCAGCTACTCTGGGAGGCTGAGGCAGGAGGATCGCTTGAGCCCAAGAGTTGGAGACTCAGTGAACCGTGATCCAGCCTAGGTGACAGAGTGAGACCCTGACTCCAAAAAAAAGAAAATCATGAGAGTCTGGAAGGATTTCATCACTGAAGATGCTATTGTTATAGAAAAAAACTGAAAGCTTCACATCAAGCTTGAAGCAATAAATTCCTGCTGGAGAAAACTGCGTCCAGATGTTGTGCCTGACTTCATAGGATTTACAGCAGAGCCAATCAAAGAAATTATGAAAGAGATTTTGGATATGGCAAAAAAGTTGAGGGGGTGAAGGGTTTCAAGCTATGAATCTTAGAGAAATTCAAGAATAGACACAACTTCGGGGGAATTAACAGAAGACAACTTGATGGAATTGAGTTCTTCCAAACTGGTGCCAGACAATGAGGAAGATGATGAGAAAACAGTGCCAGAAAACAAAACTGACATTAGACCAATCCATCAGAAGTGGTGGTCCATTTACTCACCATTGCTTTTGACTTCTTTTACAACATGGGCCATTCTATGATATGGGTACTGGCACTAAAATAAATGGTGGAAGAAGTATTGGTACTGTAAAGAAACATTTTTAGAGAAATGTAAAAAGCCAAACTGTGTCAGAAAAATTACAATGCATTTTTGTAAAGTTACATCAAGTGTGCCTACCCCTGCCACCCCAAGAGCTGGTCCAACCTCTCTTCTTCCTTAGCCTATTAAATGTGAAAATGATGAGGATGAAGAACTTTATGATGATCCACTTCTACTTAGTGAAAAGTAAATATGTCTTCCTTATGATTTTTTACATAATTTTTTTCTTTAGCTGTATTGTAAGAATACAGTGTATAATACATGCAACATATAAATTATATGTTAATCAACTGTTATTGGTAAGTTTTCAGGTCAACAGTAGGCTATTAGTAGTTAAGCTTTTGAAGAGTCAAAAGTTATATGTGGGGGAGTTGACACCCCTAAGCCCAGTGTTGATCAAGGGTCAGCTGTATAGCACATTAAACTGTAATGGATTAGTCATTTCCTGAGAGGTAAATTTCAGGTGTTGGTATTTTATGAAATGGCTATGTTCATAAATAAAGTTGTAATATAGTTTTTTCTGTGATTATTACTATTTTGGTACCACTGACTTTATAAAATGATTTGGGTAGCTTTTCTGTACCACCCATGAAAATTATCTTTTTATATTCAAAAGAAATTGTCTCTGTCTGGGCTCCAAGCTTTGTGTAGGTCATTCTTACCAGTTTTTCATAGTGGTAGTAAAGTTTAGATGGTAAACATTTAGAATCTAGATTGTTTAAAATCCTGGCTTCACATCAATAGTGTGATCTTGGGCACATTTTTAAAGCGCCCATATGGTTCAATTTTCTCACCTAGAAAACGTGGCTAATAGATACAAAGTTGTTTTGAGGGTTTTGTGAGATAATTATGTAATTGAAAAAAATGTCTGGCATAGAATAAACACTGAATAAATTGAAAGATTATTTACAGTAAGTTCCCTACATACAAATGAGTTCCGTTCCAAGAACACATTGGTAAGTCCAGTTTGTTCATAAGTCCAACAAGTCTAGGTACCCAACTAACACAATCAGCTCTATAGTACTGTACTGTAATGGGTTTATAATACTTTTCACACAAATAATACATTTTTAAAACAAAAATAAAACATTCGTTTTTAATCTTATAGTACGGTTCCTTGGAAAGTACACCAGACACATGAACTAACTGTGATTGGACATGCAAGCACACATTTGCATCTTTGAAAGTTTGCAACTTGAAGTAGAGGACTTCTTCTATTTTTCCCCAAGATTATTGGACTATCCAAGTATTTGGATTTTTTATTACTTTTTTTCCTTTCTTTTTCCTGCTTTCCGTCGAAATTTCCTCTCAACTTCTTGAACTATGATTGGCTGAATGACTTAAGGTAGTCCTAGAAGAAAGTAAAAATTCAAAAATACTAATACTGGGTGATAGGGCCACACAGGTGACATTTTCCCTCTTCTCTTTACTCTCCAAGTTATGTGTGATGTGCTCATGTTACTTTTATAGTCATGAAAAATTTTTGAGGCTCAGTTCCCACCTGTTGCTATGCCTATGGGGAGATATAAACAGTAATGATACATTAGGCTACTCAACAGCATTGAGGATCGCCCTTCAAAATGAACCTGTGGTAAACAAATTTGTGATGGAGAATTTCTTTCTCTTTTTCTTTTAGAAATTTTTTTGAGTTGGGGTCTCACTCTTTTGCCCAGAGTGGACCACACTCGCACCTCACTGCCATCTCAACCTCCTAATCTCGGGCTATCCTTCCGCCTCAGCCTCCCAAGTAACTGGGATTACAGACACGAGCCACCATGCCTGACTAATTTCTTTCTCTTTCTTTTTAGAGACGAGGACTTGCTGTGTTGCCTAGGCTGCTTTCGAACTCCTGGACTTAAGCAGTCTACTCACTTTGGCCTGCTAAAGTGCTGGAATTACAGCACTTACAGCACTTATAGTGAGCCACCATGCCCAGCCTGTGATGGAGAGTTTAACTGATAATACTCAGTTGTCATTAAATATAATTTTGGGTAATATGTTTGTTATATTCAGATTTTAAAAGGGATATTTGCAATGACTTACTTATGTGGTAAGCATCTTACAGTATAAGGAGGTTAACCTGACTGGATAGATGTGCTCTCTATAACATGTCAGAATTTCAAAGGTTACTAGTTTTTACAATACTCCATGCTATTTCTTTAAAATAATTAGTTATTACCGGGCATGGTGGCTCATGCCTGTAATCCCTGCACTTTGGGAGGCCAAAGCGTTAAGATTGCTTGAGTCCAGGAGTTTGAGACCAGCCTACGCAACATAGTGAGACCGCGTCTCTACAAGAAATCAAAAAATTAGCCAGTGTGGTGGTGTGCACCTGTGTGGTGGTTCATGCCTATAGTCCTCACTATTCAGGAGGTTGAGGTAGAAGGATCACCTGAGCCCAGGAGGTCAAGGCTGCAGTGAGCCTGATTGTGCCACTGCACTCCAACCTGGGCGACAAAGTGAGACACCAACTCAGAAAAAAAAGAGTTGACTATTCAATACCCACAATTCCACATAGTAGGAATTCAGCAGGTGGTCTGCAAAAGAGTCATAGCATTAACTGGCACAAAGGGAAATCTTTGTTGCTGTTGAGTCTGTCTTTAGCTTTAAATTCCTGTTTGTAAAAATAATATTAGAACTTAACTTTCAAGGTCTTGACTGATCAAGATGTCATCTTACAAATTTTGAGTTTTAGCCAACTTGTCCCAGTGCTGCGAAGAAAAACATTTTTGTCATTTCAGCCATTCCCTCTAGCAGTAAAAACAATTGGTGCTCATTTCTCTGCTCTTCCATTTGTGCCTCACTGCCAATCTTTTTTATGCTAAATACTGCCTAACCTTAAGCTTTTGTCTTTATGATTTTTTGGTCATCCATATCAGGAAACATCATTCTGAAGGTTGGTACTAAATAATAGTATTCTTTAAAACCCAGGCCAGTTTTAATTGGATGATCTTCAACTTTTTATAGTTTCTAAATTTGAAATATTTGGGGGTTCCAAATCAAGTCAACTCAAGTTAACTCAAGTTTATAGTGCCAGCCAATAGACTAAATATGTGTGTCTTTCTCCTCTTATACTCAGCTCCCTGGGAAAAGACAGGAAAAAGAATTTACAGACAGAAATCTCTAAATCTATAATGGCACTTGAGAATGGGAACAGATGGAGTGACTATCAGCAATGCAGAAACTTTCCAGGTTCTAGAAGATAAAAAACAGATGGTGTCGATGGATAAAGCAGGATAGAGGAAGCCCCAGCCTATCATATTCCTATGAGGGAGGGCTACAAGTAGAATCTGTTCTTCCCTATAGAGTCCTGAAGAGACTTTAAGCAACGAGTCAGTAGGAACAGAGAGCAGAAGAGATGATACCATTAAAGGAGTAAATATGAAAAACTAACCAGGTATCCTACCCACACACCCAACCCATACAAAGATTGTAACAATATTGGTTTCCATGCTAATTTTGGAAATTTACTTCCAAAAAAGTTCCTTTTGAATTCTTAGCCTGGGAAGAGTAGGAGTTCTAATCAAAAGTATTGGTGGTCCAGGGTATCAAAACTCTCCTTGTTTTGATATTTGGAGAAGTATTCACTTGTCAACCTGTTCCTTGCTCTCGAACCCTAAAGTGGAACATGTCCATTAAAATGACACATGAATCTAGAGTCTCTTTCTGATCTGTTGTGGGAAGCAAATCAGCTTCCCAGCAACAGAGGAAACCACTACAGTGGACTGGGAAAGCAAGAGAAAAGAAAGCCTAGCCAATGGTGACATGAAATTACGCAAAATGTGGTACATGATAGTATTGCCAGATGAGTAAAGGATATTAACTGGCAATTTACAAAATATAAAAAAACTACATAGAAAAAATGCGCATCCTTTTTAAGTAATCAAAGCTGTAATCAATGAGATCTTTTTTAAAAGAACAAGCATTGCTAGTAGGAATATTGTGAACAATTGTACATGCTAAAGTTCAGCACTTTTGAAAAGCAGTTGGACAATATGCCTAATAAACCTTAAACAGTGCATTTATTCACGTTCAATTTTTTAGAATCTGTGTCATGGAAAACACTTTAAATGTAGAAATATTGATCAGCTATTATAATCTTAAAGAATTTAAAGCAGCTGTAATGTCTTATGGGATTTGGTAACTAAACTGCTACACATCTACAGGGTGATATGTAACCACCTAAAATTACAATTTTGAAGTCAACAAAACATAGAAAATCAACTATGACTTAAATGGGAAAGAATGCAAAAGGCAAGTTGGCTTATTGGAATTTAATTCACCCTGTCCCTCCATCTCTGTACGTGATTTTGAAATCCTTGAAGCCTGGGATCCTGACTTGCTCATCTGCGTAACTACCCCCACCCCCTCCCAGTGCCTAGCATATTACCTGACTCTCGGTAAATATGGTACTTGCACAATATGGGCATAGGAAGAAGAAAAAGGAAGCCAAAAAAAGGTCAGAGAAGTGAGTACACAAAGAAGAAACTTACTAATGAAATGTGCATTAAAAAGTGGAATTTAATAGATGTCTCCATGTAAGCCAGAGTCTGTACTTACATTCTTATTTTAAAATATTTCATTTGCTAGGAATTGTTTATTAATATTTCTTCTAATATGTGGTTTGATGTAAGTCTTATTCAGTTAAGCAAGTGCCCTATTCATTTTTCAGCTGGATCATTCAAGCATGGTTGATTTAGTTAGTTTTTCTGGTTGCATTTTTTAAAATTAGCAAAGTTTCCATAGATGATATGAAGTTCATAAATATATCAATAAGAGAAACTCAAACTAACAGACTAAACATTTAATTTATAGCTCATACATAGAACCTAAAGCAGTTATAAATTACGTGAATCATACTTTTAAAAATTAGATCTATTAGGTATCCAGGCTTTGGATATTAATTATTTCTTTACTTCATTTTGTAGCTGTTAAGTTTAATAAACAACACATTTTATGTATTTAATTAATGTACTCAAATATGTAATACATTCAGATGATTCAAAATTCAAAAGGTTATGTATCCTTTTAGAGTTAATATAGGAATATGGAAGCAAAACATATATTCTCTGCATACAATTAATAGTTAACACTTTCCTAAACTACTTAATCTTATTACTTCAAAAACACAGGAGTTTAAAAACAAATTTAAAATAGCTGTAAATGGCAGTTTATGAGTCTTTTATTTACTTTTTCACCTTTCAGTTTCCACCCTGTTATCTCTCAAACATGGCTGAAAATATTCAGGTCATAATATGGTGGCAAAACCACTGAGATTGGGGAAAGAAAATGCTTGTACTAAGCTTCAGATTCTTCTTTTAAAATATTTCAACCTTTTAAAAGACTGGTATTGCTTTCTGTCATTTCCTTGCACTGACTCTTCCCTCCACTTTCACCTCTACCCAGGCCCACAAGAGCTGCTTGTTCCTCTTCTTTTCCTTACCCATATTCACTCAAGCCAGAAGATTGGTCATTTTGGCCTAACTTCTCACTTTCCTTTACCCTTCGCACGTAGTCTGTCCCCTAGATAGACTTCAGTTGACTCCTTTTTCCTTAATCTCCCTTGAATTCATCCACTCCTCCTTCCTGGTCCAGACCGAAGATAATATCGCCCTGGAGCCTTCTACCTGTTCTTCCTGCCTTCTGAGTCCTGACTGCTCACTTAAAAACTCCTGGTGATTCTCCATTACTCCAAGAATAAAAATCTAAGGGCCTGATTGATAAAGTTCTGTTTCTGGCCTTTTTACTTCTTACAGAGTCACCTCAAGGTTCAAGGTTTACCTGGTTTACTCTAATGCTTTGTCTTTCAATTCAGCTTAGCCATCACTTTTTCATGTGCTCTAGAAATTTTGTTTTAGCTTTAACTGTGGAGGGGGCTTTACTTTTGTACTACTGGTAATAGTTTTGCACAGACCAGGAAGTGAATATATGTTGCATATAAAGGTAGGCTCTTCTAAAAAGATGCCAGAATGTTTAAGTTATGTCTTATTGAATACTTATTTGTGTTAGACATCTTACATATGATATTTTATTAATTTTTGTTTTAAGAGACAGGATTTTGCTATGTCATCCAGGCTAGAGTGCAGTGGTACAATCATAGCTCACTATAGCCTCAAACTCCTGAGTTTAAGATATTCTCCCATTTCAACCTCCCAGCTAGGACTACAGGTGTGCACCACCACACCCAGCTAATTTTTTTTTTTTTTTTTTTTTAATTTAGACAGGCTCTTGCTCTGTCACCCAGGTTGGAGGACAGCAGCATTGATCACAGCTCTTTGCAGCCTCAACTTCCTGGGCTCAAGTGATCCTCTTGCCTCAATCTCCTGAGTAGCTAGGACTACAGGCATGTCCTATCATGCCCAGATATATTTATTTGTTTGTTTGTTTATTTATTTATATAAGAGATGGGGTCTTGCTATGTTGCACAGACTGGTCTCAAACTCTCGGACTGAAGCTATCCTTCTGCCTCAGCCTTCCAAAGTGCTGGGATTACAGGCATGAGCCATCTCACCTGGCTCTATTTCGTTAATCTTAACCTTAGAGTTACAATCAAGCTGAGACATAGGAAGTTAAAGTAATTTGAGCCTTCATGATTTAAATATTCTGTGCTTTGTTGTTAACAACATGTCTGGCAAGTTATATAAATATATTTTATTTTGCAGACAAGGCAAAATATCAAGCCATCTTTAAGCAATTTTCAGCTAATGTATTCTTAAAACTGAATATTACCTTTGTTCAGTGTTTGTTATAATTTTGTGTTCATATTATTCAGTGCCGTTTGGGTAATTTGAAAATATTACAATATCACACTGTTACATTTCAAAAGTAGGACAGTGCTGCCTTGGAATTTTCTTGCGTTGAATGTTCCTATAGAGCTTGATTGCATATTTTTAACATAGAGGAAGAACTTATAAGAGCTTACGGTGTCTGTTACTACTGATGTTGTTTTTTTGGTATAGATGGGATCTCACTATGTTGCCCAAACTGGTCTTGAACTCCTGGGCTCAACCAGTCCTCCCACCTCAGCCTCCCAAAGCACTGGGATTATGAGTGTGAGCCACTGTGCCCGGCCTAATGTTATATTTTGGCTGAACTTCCTTCTGTCTCTTCATAGTAATTATTGACTAAATAATGAGACTTTATAAATATTCAAAACATAGTAGTTTCTTTGTCACTTAAAAGTTGTCAAAGATTTTGGGACACCAAAAGTGAAACATGAGGGAAAATAATCAATAAACTGGACATCAAAATTAAAAGCTTCTGCTGGGTGCAGTGCTCATGCCTATAATCTCAGCACTTTGAGAGGCGGAGGCAAGAGGATTGACTGAGCCCAGGGGTTTAAGACAACTTGACGAACCTCATCTCTATAATAAATCAAAAAATTAGCCAAGCATGGTGGCACGTGCCTGTAGTTCCAGCTACTTGGAAGGCGAGGGCAGAAAGATTGCCTGAGCCCAGCATATTGAGGTGCAGTAGCTGTGAGTGTGCCACTGCACTCCAGCCTGGGCAACAGAATGAAACTACAACTCAAAAAAAAAAAAAAATTAAAAGCTTCTACTCCTTAAAAAACACATAATGAAAAGATAAACCACAGAGTAGAAGAAAATAATTTCAAAATATGTTGGTGATAAAGGATTTGATTCAGAATATATAAAGAACTCTTACAACTCACTATAAAGACCTTCCCCCCAAAAAATGTTTTTAATGGGTAAAAAATTTGATTGGTCATATGAATGGAAAATAACCACTTGAAAAGATGCTCAACATTATCAGTTATTAGGAAAATGGAAATGAAAACTATAATGAAAAACCACTGCACATTCACTACATTCCTTAAAATGAAAAGACTGGGACAGTAGCAGGGTGTGAAGCAGCTAGAAATCTCATACATTGTTAGCGGGAATATAAAAAGGTACAACCACTTTGAAAAAAACGTTTAGGCCAGGCTTGGTGACTCAGTCTGTAATCCCAGCACTTTGGGAGGCTGAGGCAAGTGAATTGCCTGAGGCTGTGGGTTCAAAACCAGCATGGGCAACTTGGTGAGACCTCATCTCTACAATAAATAAGTAAATTCACCAGGCACGGTAGCATATGCCTATAGTTCCAGCTACTTGGAAGGCTGAGGCGGAAGGACCACCGGGCCCAGCAAGTCGACACTGGGGTGGCCGTGAGTGTGCCATTGTACTCCAGCCTGGGTGGCAGAGTGAGTCTCCAGCTCAAAAAAAAAAAAAAGAGAAAGAAAAATATGTTTAAACACACACAACTAGTCCTATTCCTAAGTATTTACCCAGGAAAAATAAAAATGTGTATACATAGACATGTACATGAATATATATAGCTGCTTCACACATATAACTCTAAAAATAGAAGCAACCTAAATAAATTGTGCTACTTTCAGACAATGGAATGCCATTCAGCAGTAAAAATAAGATACATGTGCTGATATATGCTATATTATGGGTGTATTAACCCTTATCTAAGGGAGAGAAGCAGGTACAATATAAGCCATTTATGTAATATTCTGGAAATTTCAAAACAATAGGGACTCAAGTCAGATCAGTGACTGCCAAGGTGACAGAGGAGATTGTCTGCAAAGGGGCAAAGGACATTTTGGGGGGTGATGGAACTGTCCTATATCTTGATTGTGGTGGTATTTACATAACTGTATACTTTTATCAAAACTCATTAAACTGGAAAACCCTAAAGCCACCATCATAGCTGGCTTTCTCCTACAAGTGCCACCTCCTGTCCGGAGATCAACAGTACAGCCAACCACATCAGATACAATGCTGCTGCTTTGGGGAAGGCCAAATCCTAAGCGCCAACTAAAAATACTTTCCAAGCCACTCTGGCTACTCAGGACACAGTGATCCAGTTCAGGTACACAGCACAGGGCTGCCACATCTGGTAATTGAGAAATTCCCTACAGTGCCTACATCAGCCACTGGCCAACCTCAAATAAGAAGAAATTGTCTACCCAAATGAGAAGGAACCAGAAGAAAAATTCTGACAATATGGAAAACCAGATTTCTCTAACACCTCCAAAAGACCACAAACTCTTAAGCAATGAACCCTAACCAAAACAAAATCGTTGAAATTCCAGACATAGAGTTCAAAAGTTTGATAAGAATTGGTCAATAAACTTAAGGAGAAAGTTGAAAGCCAACATAAAGAAAATTTTAAAACTATTCAAGACATATAGACACCTTTAAAAAAAAAGTTGAATTCTGGAAATGAAAAAATCATTTAGGGAAGAACAAAATGCAGTGGAAAGTTTTAACAGTAGACTAGAACAAGCAGAAGATAAGATCTCAGAACTTGAAGACAGAGCTTTTGAATTAACCCAATCAAGCAGCAGTAAAGAAAAAAAAAATCAAGAGAATGGAACAAAGTATCCAAGAAATGTGAGATTATGTAAAACATCCAAACCAAAGAATCATAGGTGTTCCTGAGGAAGAGGAGAAAGCAACAGTTTTGGCAAACCTGTTTGAGGAAATAATGGAAGAAAACTTGTCAGAGGTCTAAACATCCAGATACAAGAAGCCCAAATAACCCCCAGAAGATTCATTGCAAAAGGTCATCCCCAAGGCATATAATCATCTGGCTGTGCAAAGTTACTGTGAAGGAAAGAATTTTAAGAGCAATAAGACAAAAGCATCAAATAACTTACAAAAGTAAACCTATCAGACTTATATCAGACTTCTCAGAATAAACCCTACAAACCAGGAGGGAGTGGCGCCCCACTCTCAATCTCCTCAAACAGAATAACTGTCAACCAAAGATTCTATATCCTGCAAAACTAAGTTTCATAAGTGAAGGAGAAATGAAGTCCTTCACACACAAGCAAACATTGAGGGAATTTGTTACCACTAGACCAGCTCTACAAGAAATATTCAAAGAAGTCCTAAATACTGAAACAGGAGATCAAAATACACCAGTATAAAAATGCTGGGAATCATAAAGTTCACAGGCTTTATGGAACACTAACACAATAGAGAAAATAAAGCAACCAGATAACAACCAATATGATGATTAGAATAGTAACTTACCTATTATTATTAACTCTGAACATAAATGGTCTCAGTGCTCCACTAACAAGATAATAGACGGCAAAATGGATTTAACACACACACCACCACCACCACCACCACCACCACCACCACCACCACCACCACCACCACCACCACCACCAAAAATAAGCTGCCTTCAAGAAACCAACCTAACTCAAAGACTCCTACAGACTCAAAGTAAAGGGGTGGAGAAAACTATTCCATGCAAATGCAAACCAGTAATGAGCAGGAATAACCATTCTCATATCAAATAAAACAGACTTTCAATTAACAAAAGTTCAAAAAGACAAAGATGACTATTATATAATGATAAAGGGATCAATCCAATGAAAAAGCATAGCAATTTTAAATATACTGGGGGTGCCAAAAAATTGTACACATTTTAAGAGATGTTTTCTATGTATTGCTTTTAGTTTGTCATAATCAGAAGTGTCTGGATACTGATGGTAACCACTTTGAGCATCTCTTGTCAAGTGTGACTTGTATTCATCTTTTGTTATTGGTATATATTGAGTACTACAATTTTAATACAGTTTTTCCTTTCTTAAAATGTGTATTTTTTGGCCCCCTCTGTATATGTACCCAGCTTTATAAAACAAATTCTACTAGACGGAAAAAAAAAGAGATAAATAGCAATACAATAATAGTGGGAGACTTCAACATCCACTGATAGCAGTAGACAGATCATTAAGGCAGAAAGTTAACAAAGAAACATTGGAGTTAAACAGAGCTCTAGAAGAAATGGAACTAACAGATATATACAGAACATTCCATCCCAGAGCTACAGAATACACATTTTTCTCATCAGTACATGGAACATTCTCCAAGATAAATTATATGGTAGGCCACAAAGAAAGTCTCAATAAATTTTTAAAAGTCGAAGTCATATCAAGCACCATCTCAGAACACAGTGGAATAAAACTAGAAATTAACTCCAAGAAGAACTCATGAAACCAAACAAAGATATGGAAGTTAAAACACTTTGCTCTTGAATGATCCTTAGGTCAACAATGAAATCAAGGTGGAAATTTAAAAATTCCTTGAAACAAATGACAATGATGAAATAAATTACCAAAATCTCAGGGACACAGCCAAATCTGTACTCAGAGGAAAATCTATAGTGCTTAATGCCTGCATTAATAAGACTGCATTAATAAGGCCTGCATTAATAAAACTGCATTAATAAGGCCTGCATTAATAAGACTGCATTAATAAGACTGAAAGACTGAGCACTAATGTCACACCTCAAGGAACTAGAAAAACATGAACAAACCAAACCCAAAGCTAGCAGAAGAAATGAAATAATGAAGATCAGAGCAGAACTAAATGAAATAGAAATTCTTTAAAAAATACAAAAGATCAATAAAATAGTTGGTTCTTTGAAAAGATAAATAAGATTGATAGACCACTAGCTAGATTAATTAAGAAACAAAGAGAGAAGACTCAAATTAGCTCAACTAGAAATGAAGAAGAAATTACAATATGACAGAAACTCAAAAGATCATCCAAGATTATTATTAATACCTCTGTGCATTCATACATACATACAACCCCCTAACCTTGAATCAGGAAAAAATAGAAACCCTGAACAGACCAATAACTAGTGCAAGATTGAAACAGTAATTAGAAGTCTCCCAACAAAAAAAAAAAATCAAGGGCCTGATGGACTTAACAGCTGAATTCCACCAGACTTTGAGTTTTACTGAAGTTATTCCACAAGATTGAAGAGGAGAGAATCCTCCCTCTTTATATGAGGCTAGTATCACTCTGATAACCAAAGCCAGGAAAAGACACAACAAAGAAAGAAAACTACAAGTCAATATCCCTTATGAAAATAGATCCAAAAGTCTTCAGCAAACCAAATTCAACAGCACATTAAAATAATAATAATAATACACTACAACCAAGTGGGTTTCATCCAAGGGATGCAAGGGTGGTTCAACATACATAACTCAATAAATGTGATCTACTACATAAACAATTAAAAACAAAAATCATATGATCAGTTAAATAGACACAGAAAAAGCATTTGATAAAATCCAGCATCCTTTCATGATGAAAACCCTCAGCAAAAATAGGTATGTTGGGACGTTCCTCAAAATAATAAAAACTATAAAGCCAGGCTCGGTGGCTCAGCCTTTCATCCCACGCCTTGGGAAGCTGAGGTGAGTGGATTGCCTGAGTCCACGGGTTCGAGACCCGCCTGGGCAACTTGGTGAGACCTCATCTCTACAATAAATCAAAAAAACTAGCCGGGCATGGTAGTGCGCACCTGTAGTTCCAGCTACTTGGAAGGCTGAGGCGGAAGGATGGGCAGAGCCCAGTGGGTCGAGGCTGCAGTGGCCAGGAGCAGCCACTGCACTCCAGTCGGGGTGACAGAGTGAGACTCCAACTCAAATAATAATAATAATAATAATAATAATAATAATAA